>JAOUQY010000038.1:15665669-15679827 GCA_028566355.1 Doras micropoeus | reverse complement strand
CTCCTCCCGAGTGACCGAGGATCTCACCCTATCTCTAAGGGAGCGCCCAGTCACCCTACGGAGGAAGCTCATTTCAGCCGCTTGTATGTGTGGATTGGGTGGCAGTCGAAGGCGAGGTCCTCGACGGCCCGATCCCCGGACACAGCGGCTAGAGCTGGGAATCAATTCTAACACAAAGAATTTAGATAATTTATACAGGAATTGGCTGTAATTGGCTGGTAATGTACCAGTCATCTACATACTTCCAGTTCCTGTCAAAAAGGGTCTATTTACATAATATTAATATAGTTCACATTTAAATACTTCCCCTTCATTTTTCCCCTCAGTTATTTCCCAAAATGTGTTTCTGACTGGAAATGCTTCAAAGAGGCATTATATGCTAACTCTCAGTTCCTGTGTCATCCATGTTTGCGTTGCATTCAGGAAGAAGGGAATATGTTGACAGCTTTTAGTTTAATGTAGCCTGATCTCTAATCATAAATATTAGTGCTGGTTTGAAAGGCAAGGGAATTACTCTGAACACTTAAAGCTGGCTTCTCATGGTGATTACATGTACATCTCTTTCTTATTTTTTCCTTTAGACTTTAATCCTTCTTTTGAGAAAATCTCTCTTTTTAAAAGCTCTGTCTTTTTTTTTTTCCTCTGTAATTTATGGTGGTCCAGCAGCATATTTAAAATAGAAGCGTATCTATTTTGATTCCTTTTTCAACCGTCTTGCTGTGTGGTCTAAAGTGGAAGGACTGTCTTCAGTATACTACCTCAGCCTCTTTGTAGAAAGGTAAAAAGGTGAAATTGAAAGGCTTCATTTTAACTGTAGCACAAGGCAGTGTGGTGAGGAGGAGTTCAGCCTACATTTACAGTTTCACTGACAGGCAAAATGGTTCGGCTTTTCTACTTGAACGTGTTTGCCTTGCTTGCATTATACTGCTACTCTAATATTGCATTTGAGCATATGTTTTGGTCTCCTAAATCTGTCAGATATCATTAAGAGGAGGGAAGAAATGCAAAATTGTGCCAAATGATAGTCAATAAAATGGTCGTAATGAATTCAAAAGCTAATTCTGCATTAGGTTCTATTTAGGCAAGCAAATATGGAACGGAAATTAAATTCTGTTTAGTTTTCCTTTTTCAATCACATAACCATACGTATCTTGATTGCTTGCCATATTTTGGACATGATTAACTTAGAAAAAAGAGCACATTATGCAACTCATACAACACACAATTTATGTAAGATAGCAGGTTTACATAAGCCTTTATATGTGGCTCACATCCCTGGTTGTGTGTTTTATCAATATATTGTAACATCTTATGCACTTTCTAATAGGATTAAAGAACCTTATGCTTAAGGTTTGTTGCTGCTGCCTGAATACACATCTATTTAAATGTATATTTATATATAAGCAGGAATATCTGACAGTTATATTATGTATGGAGGCAAAAGGTTGTGATTATTGCGTATAGAATTATGTAATACAAACCACATTATTTAATAAAATAAGCTTTTAGAGAGTAATGAATATTTATTAAAGTCAATAAGCGATGTATTCACGCGCATATTGTTATTTCCCTCTTTTAGAGCGTGAGCGAGTTTGGGCTGGACATCATTGAAACTCCGGAGGGAGACAAGTGGCCCCAACTCATAGTGCAGCAAAATTTGGATCGAGAAACCAAGGACACTTTTGTGATGAAAATCAAAGTGGAAGATGGTGGCACACCTCCAAAGTCCAGCACAGCCATCCTCCAGGTTACTGTCTCAGATGTAAATGACAATCGGCCAGTGTTCAAGGACAGTGAGGTGGAGGTGAACGTGCCTGAGAATGCCCCCATGGGGACATCAGTCACACAACTCCATGCCACTGATGCTGATCTTGGCTCCAATGCTCAGATCCACTTTTCCTTTAGCAATCAAATCTCTTCGGTATCCAGACGGCACTTTGGTATTGACAGTTCTACTGGATTGATTACGATCAAGCAGCCATTGGACAGAGAATCTAACCCAGTCCACAAGCTCATAGTCCTAGCAAGTGACGGTAGCACCACACCTTCACGAGCTACCGTTACAGTAAATGTAACAGACATTAATGACAATGTTCCATCCATAGACACTCGGTATATAATAAACCTTGTTAATGGCACAGTATTGTTGTCTGAAAATGCCCCGCTAAACACAAAAATAGCTCTAATTACAGTGACTGACAGGGATGCTGACCTTAATGGTAAAGTGACATGTTACACGGATCATGACGTACCCTTTCGGTTGAAGCCTGTTTTTAACGACCAGTTCTTGTTGGAAACTGCAGCCCCCTTAGATTACGAGACTACTCGAGAGTATGCAATTAAGATAGTAGCTTCAGATTCGGGGAAACCTTCTTTGAACACTTCTGCAATGGTCCTCATTAAAATCAAGGATGAGAATGATAATACCCCAGTTTTCCCTCAGCCAGAGATTCAGCTGTCCATCCCAGAAAACAATGACCCCGGAACACAGCTGATAAAGATCAGTGCCACAGATGCAGACAGTGGTTCTAATGCCCTTATTATTTATACACTTGGCCCAGATGCACCTGATGGGTTTAACATAGATCCACGGTCGGGTATACTTTCTGTTAGCAAGAAACTGGATAGAGAAAAGCAAGAAACCTATTCATTTAAAGTCATTGCCAAGGATAATGGTTCTACTCCTCTGCAAAGCAATGTCACGGTGAAGCTAATTGTGCAAGACCAAAATGACAACAGTCCGGCATTCACCCATCCTGAGTATAATTTCTACGTGCCTGAGAACTTGCCTTTGTATGGCACAGTCGGCTTGATTACAGTCACAGACGCAGATGCTGGTGACAATTCAGTGGTTACCCTCTCGATTATAAATGGGAAGGACAATTTTATTATTGACCCCAAAACTGGTGTAATTAAACCAAACATTACATTTGACAGGGAGCAACAAAGTTCCTATACCTTTGTAGTCAAAGCTGTGGATGGAGGATTAATTCAGACAACTTCATATGCCAAGGTCACCATAAACGTTGTTGATGTTAATGACAATCGGCCTGTGTTCGTCATCCCACCTTCCAACTACTCCTATGACCTAGTCCCTTTCACAACCAGCCCTGGCTCTGTGGTGACCCGAGTGTATGCCATTGACAATGACACTGGCATGAATGCAGAGTTGCAGTACAGCATTATTGGAGGGTCACCAAGAGGACTGTTTGCTATTGACAAAACTACAGGGAACATTACTTTGCAGGAGAAGATTGTTAATGCTGATCAAGGCCTTCACAGGTTGGTGGTAATGGTCAAAGACTTAGGACAGCCAGACCCCCTGCATGCAATTGCACTTGTTCACTTATTTGTGAACGATACTGTGTCCAATGCTACATTCATTCAGGAGCAAGTCCGCAAAAGCATGGAGACACCCTTGGACAAAAATGTTGGGGACAATGACGTAATCCCACAGTCCAATGGCTATGTAATTGTTGTCATCGCTATAATTGCTGGGACTATGACTGTCATATTGGTGATTTTTGTGACTGCATTGGTACGTTGTAGGCAAACTCCCAGGCACAAAGTTGTTCAGAAGGGCAAGCAAAGCGGTGAGTGGGTATCACCAAACCAGGAAGGCCGGCAGATCAAAAAGAAGAAGAAGAAAAAGAAGAGGTCCCCTAAGAGCTTGCTCTTGAATTTTGTCACTATTGAAGAATCCAAGTCTGAAGACCCTACCCATGAGCACATCAACGGCACCTTAGACCTCCCAGTTGAGCTCGAGGAGCAGACAATGGGAAAGTATAATTGGGCCACCACACCAACCACATTTAAACCTGACAGCCCTGATTTAGCCAAGCATTACAAATCAGCTTCTCCCCAGCCTAGCTTTCAGATCAAACCAGAAACTCCAGTGGCTCCCAAGAAGCACCATATCATTCAGGAACTCCCCTTGGACAACACATTCGTAGTTGGCTGTGACTCTCTCTCCAAATGCTCCTCCAGCAGCTCCGACCCCTACAGTGTCTCAGAGTGCAACTGTCAAGGGAGCTTCAAGGCACCTGGGCAAATTCACACCCGACAGGTAATTCACAGCTTTCTTTTTAACTCACTTCACTACTCCTGTTTGTTCTCCTCATCTAACTGCCCTTCTGTTGAAATGATTCTGAGTGAAGGTTGGTAGGGGCATGGGCAGGGATTCAACCACACAAAATCTCAAACATGCATGAATGCCCATCAGCACTGAGTATTGAGAAAGCTGTTGGGGGGGAAAAAGCTTACACCTAAGGAGAAGGCATCTGTTGTACTTTTGGCTGCTAGCTTCTATTAATCAAAAAATTCATTTTAGTTATAAGCAAAGATGCTAAGCTTTTCATGAACTCGACGGAATTAGGAAATCTGTCACAGTTTAGGTTAAACAACAGGTTTAAGATGTTAGGAATGTTACATTTGATCACATTCTTCGGTGAAAGTAAAATTGTGTTCTTTCAGTGAAGGGTAACAATTTTAAAGAGTGATTATTAGCTGTATAAAAATCCTTCAGCACTGAAATGACTGAATGTTTGATTATGATTGACATATCAAAATCAAGTCTGCTTGACAGCAAATCAAATCAAAGATTAAGATGCATTCCACAGGCACAGCTGAACAGATGCACATGGTTGAAGCAATAGTTTTCACAATTAAAGCTGAACATTGTACATATATGGAAGGGAGTCTATTTTTTTCCCACCACAATTTAAAATAATTTATTACAACTTTCCTCAGTGGGGAAGCTCCAGCATTAATGACAGACATGTCCATTTGAATACTGGTATGTTCTAGCTTATGAGACCTGATATGTGCCAAATGCAAAGTGGCTTATAAATAAACACAGACAAGGTAAATAAATGGAAATCTGGGATGGACCGAGAGGTGGCCTTGCAGCAACAGGCCCTGCTTTAGATAAATACTGAGCTGTGCAATTGTGGTTTAGAAAGATCAAGGTGAATGTAAAGCTTTCAAACTAAGAGACTTAAATAGAAATAGAAGATCCACTAATTGGTTTCAGTGCAGTCCATTTTCCTTTGTCAAGTTTTTTTTTTTAATGAGTTTTTATAGTATTGTATCATTTCAAAGCCATCTTCTATAGCAATCTGTTCAACATTGTCAGGTCTCTAGCAATCTTATTCCAGAAATCCAGGTACGTAAAAGTCTCTCAGAATAGTTTTTTTTACCTTCATTTTTTAAGGATTTTTATCTTACATGAATGTATTTGTCACCATGTTTGTTTCTGCCTTTTTTAATGGCTGTCCATAATGCAGAAAATCCTTCTCTGGATATTCCTTGCGAATTTACTCCGATATACAGTATTACATGCATGGTGATTTAAGGTGACACCCACACACAGCTAATAGTCCTTTCTCGCCATCAGCATTTCTTTCAGAATGTGACTAAAAGCAATGCTCTGCCACAGTGCATTATATATAAGCCTACTCGCATGGTCAGAATACTAAATTACACATTTCTCTTTATAATTCACATTAGGTTTGTCAGGACATTGCGGAACGTAGAGCGATTTTAAGTATTGTCAATGTCAGAATTAAATGAATTAGCGAAATATTTTTTTGTGATAAATAGACAGAAATATATAGAACACATTTCATTTCCTGGGTAATACAATTACACTTTCAAAGCTTGTGGTATGTTTCAAACTAGACATTGAGTTTAATGATGCATTTCAAGAGGAACAATATACAAGGTAGAATAGCACAATTTTTTTCCAATTCATCATATTGACTTAATTGATTCAGATCGACTTAAAAATTACACCAATTTCCTTGCTTGTGTTAACCTCTTTGTATTAGACAGTAATCTTTTCTTAAGTGTCCTATAGGCAGTGTTTGTAATATGATGTATGTATAGATGAGAACAGTATGGGTGGAATCTATAAACTTCCTTCAGTACTGATGATAATGGACCTGAAAGCAGTTTGACGGTAATTATTCTGCCCACATTCTTGCCATACACTGTATCAATCTATATACATAGGCTCTGGTATATATCTCTGTCTTTTTATCATCTGCCAGGAGCTTAGACAGGATGCAAATGTAGATTAATTAAAAGATCAAGCAAACAATCCAGAGAGTGAAGCACACCCAGAGTGAAAGGCAGGTAGGCTTGTCAGTAATCGACACGTAGAGGACATTAAGCTAGAGCAAACTCGTAAACTATGCAGAAACCGATTGTCAATCAGAAGAGCCATCGCTGGCAGGAACAAGACTTAGCACTTAACAGAATGTCTGTGATTTTTAAGGGATTGGTGCGCCTGAGAAAAGATCTACCATCTTAGTAATCATGGGTTATGTGATAAATCAGGTGATGTTGTCTATAGTTTGCCCTCAGACTCAGGATTTTGTTAAATGTTTGCGTTGACTTGGCATGACGGCTTTTTTTGTTGTTTCAAATTGAATCAATTATGAACCATTTGGCTTACAAGAGTCCTTTAGCATGCAAATTAGCCTAAAAAAAACACAATATTTGATCTTATGGTATATTTTGATCTAGTTTATTAGCAGTTAGCCAGCTAGATAGCTAGAATAGCCAGTTGTGTTTATCGTGGAGATAAAAAAAAAAAAATAATTCGTAAATAAATTGGATTATTTCAGGAACAATATTTCCAGATAAATGTCAACTGGATATTTATCCATAACCAGTTATGAGTGAGTGATAACTAAAGAGAAGTGCTTGTTAAAGTCAAAGCAACCATATGTCTTATACTGTAGTACTGTAAAAGTTCCATTTGCTAGTGCAGCTCAGTGCAGCATGAGCTTCTCTTTCCATTACTCTCGTCCTCATACTCATCTCATTCTCATCTCTTTTATCCTGCTCTCTTGGTTCAGAGCTCGATGAGTTTGAGGCCAATACCCCTGGTGATAGAGGAGCTTCAGTCAGAACACACTTTGGGTTGTGGAAGATCAAATAAATACCAAGCTACTTGACTGTTCTCAGACAGAGCTATGAATATGCAGTAGAATAAAATCCAATAAGATCTTGGTTTGACCTATATATTCAGGATGGAGGTGTTGCAGAGGTCAGATTATTTCCCATACTAACCTCTTCTGACTTGTCTTGGTAGAGAAGCTTTCATAGATTGTAACTATTTTTGAAAACAGTGTGCAATTTGTTGATTTATTGGAGCTCACACAACAGTGCGGGTTTACTTATCTTTTTTTTTTTTAAATCAAGATGCATGGTTCATTCAGCACGCTATAAAATATAAGAGAAACAGAACTTGTGCTTTAGCCACCAGATTATAAATAATTCAGCATTTCACTTAAATTTGGAATCTCAATGCGATTCAGTGGCTTGTTTCTTGATTTCCAAATATGCGTCTTTTTAATCTAATCATTATCTTTGCACAGACTGATATTACAGCTCATCCACAATACGCTAGGGTGCATCAATCTTTTGAAAAGCAAATATTTTCTGCTCTTCATTCCCTTGAGGTTTCTTGTGTCATTAAATATAGCTTCCATACCTTTTCTGAGGAAGAGTATGATTCATGCTCTGGTGATGATATCATTTTGGTGGTTGGAAATGTATGCAGGAAACAAGACATGCTGTACATGCTATATATATGTCGATCAGCCATAACATTAAAACCACCTGCCTAATATTGTTGGGGTCCCCTTGTGCCACCAAAACAGCTCTGACCCATCTAGGCATCCTGGACTGCACAAGACCTTTGAATGTGTGCTGTGGTATCTGGCACCAAGACAGTAACAGCAGATCCTTTAATTGTGGTAAGTTGTGAGGTGGGACCTACATGGATCTGACTTGTTTGTCCATACCACAGTTGCTCAATTGGACTGAGATCTGGGGAGTTTGGAGGCCAAGTTAACACCCTGAACACTTTTCCGTCTTCCTCAAACCATTTAATTCTTGCAGTGTACAGGGTGCATCATCCTGCTATAAGAGACCACTGCTATTAGGGAATACCGTTGCCACAAAGGGGTGTACTTGATCTGCAAAAATGTGTAGTGGTACGTGTCATGGTAACATCCACATGAATGCCAGGCCCCAAGGTTTCCCAGCAGAACATTACCCAAAGTATCACACTGCCTCTACCGGCTTTGCCTTCTACCCATGATGCATCCTGGTGCCACCTCTTCCCCAGGTAAGGGAGGCACACACCCAGCTGTCCACACGATGTAAAAGAAAACGTAATTCACCAGACGAGGTCACTTTCTTCCATTGTTCCATGGTCCAGTTCTGATGCTCATGTGCTTATTGTAGGTGCTTTCAACAGTGTACAGGGGTGAGCATGGGCACTCTGCGACTAATCAGCCACATATGCAGCAAGCTGTGATGGACTGTGTGTTCTGACACCTTTCTATCATAACCAGTATTAACTTTTTCAGCAATTTGTGCTACAGTAGCGCTTCTTTGGGTTCAGACCGGATGGGCCAGGTTTCATACCCCAAACGCATCAAAGGCTGGCTGGGCGCCGATGACTCTCTCTCACAGGTTATTTGATTGTATTTCCTTGGAGGTACTAACCACTGCATCCCAGGAACAAGACTTGTCATTTTTGGAGTTGCTCTGACCCAGTCGTCTAGCCATCACAATTTGGCCACTCAGATCCTTACGGTTGCTCACTTTTCCTACTTCTAACACATCAACTTCAAGAACTGACTGTTCACTTGCTGCATAGTATATCCCACCCTGTTACAGGTGTTCGTGTAATGAGTTAATCAACGTTATTCAGGCCACAGGTCAGTGGTTTTAATGTTATGGCCGATTGGTATATACTAACTGGAACAATGCTTGCTGGTGTTCGAGTTCATCCATGCTGTTTCCTATATTCCATGTCTAAATGAGATATCAACTTCAGAGGAATTCAGATCACACAGTCATACTTTCCATATGCTAGACACTATATTTAAAATCATAATCTACAACAAATATGGTAGGTGATAATACATTACACAAAAACCTTCAGCTGTCTGCACTACTTATGTTCTATTTACACTGCTTTGCACAAGGGCATTAAAACAAAGGGAAAAACATCTCTACTCCTCTGCTCTTTGCAGTAACACCTACAGAGTCAGAAGCAGAGTGGATTGGTTGGGAGGTCATTATGAACGTATCCTGAATGTCTTGGGAACAGTATGTATTCTAGTGGTGCATAATTTTCTGTACACTACTCATTTTTTTCTACCTTGCCGAGCATGAGGGTCATTGGACTGTTTCTTTCATTCTTTCATTCCTTTGTTGAAATCTTTCGTACCCAAGCGGCTTTTTTCAAACTGAGAAAATGTATCTCTGAATTTTTCCCATTAATGAAATCAGTGAAGAGTCGCTCTGCAGCCTCCAGGTCCATATAACCCATTTTCAATAAGTAACTTGTGGATTTCGATCCTACATAACACAACTTCAGACCTGCCATACCACCTTTGGGTTTAATGCCACATGCTTGGCATCGGCATTTTTTTCAACATCTGCTTGAAAAATCGTGGCCTTTTTTGAGGTTTCATTATCTAGATGTCCTTGTGGATTTAAAAAAAAATGATCAACATCTACTTTCATTGTGATTTGCACCTAGAAGATTTTGTGAATCTTCTCCTCCCTCACAAATTAAAAAGTCATGCTGTCTAGTCAGCGTTACACATCAGAAATGTAATCTAACGTGACTGAAATTAGTATGCTGTAGTTGATACGGCCATTTGCTTCTTTACTTTTTTACCTATTAAGGTAATGAAGTCCCCGTAGATACTAGATGACAAGTAAGATCTTATTCTTGACTCTTAGCCATACGTTTATGTGCGTGCGTTTTTAATTTTTTTTTTTTTTTTTTTATCAAACTGTGCAATCTTTTCCAGGAACAAACCCAAAGCTCATCGCCATCCTTAAATCAGAACCTCTTGTCTTATATTTTTTTTAGGAATCTAGACACCTCAAGGCTTCTTCTAATATTACCCCTCAGCATTCGATGTTCCCGCTGCTCTAATTTAGTGCAACGAAGCAAGCATGCAGCATCTGTGGTTCTCACTTACAGAAGCTTGTGATCTGAATAGGCTTTGTTAGAAAACCCAGATGGAAAAAAAAAATTGAAAAAAAATAATAACTGTGCTTGTGTAGACAGCAGTTTGCAGGTAAAGCAGGATATCAAACCTCACACTGACATGATGGTGATAATGAAACTCATTAGTAAATGAAATTTGTTTCACCTCCAGAACCAGTGTCACATGCAGAAGCTGGGTTATTTAGTTACCTTTGGTTAGATTACTGTTAACGGCTACAGGACTTCTTCTTTTTCTTTTCTTTTTTTTTGGCAATGTTTGTTAAGAGTCAGGGTCAGCTGAAATGGAAATTTGCTGTACGTCCAGCTCAGACTTATCAGGAACACGTCCCAGAAAATTCCCAGAATGTTAATTAGTATCATTCTTACTGTTGCCTCAGCTTCCACAGTGGCTCTTTGATTCCACATGAGCACATTTTTTCTGTTTCAGCTTTCTGTTTCCAATCACATTTTTTTTTTCCTGCTAGACCAGGCTCTCAGTCTCACTCGTTCACATTCGCTGCTGTGTCTGAATCGGGCGTCTCAGTTGAGCAAGCATTAATGTTAGACTTACAACTTCTAGTACCTGCTGCTATATCAGTGGGGCTCTGACAATGTATCTCTGTTCATTTTTGGTTAGCATATTTGACTAGAATATGCAATGACATGGACATGCTCTTTTATGTGCTGTAAAAGGAAATGTAACCATGTGATGTTTGCAGTCATTTGACACACATCTAACAACTGATTGTGTCAACAACCAAACCATACAATTCTATTCTTGCTAGAGGAATTAGTTCTCCATATATTGGCTGATGCCCCTGCATTCTCTTCCAACACAGCATGCCCATATCCTGCCTTGACCCGACAGAGACATAATTGCATTTACTGTATCTGTCTCAGAAGCTTATTCATAAAAATCTATTGGAAGTCCTTCCTATCAAGTAGCTATCAAATTAGTTATCTGATCCTGGTTGCATTTGGAAAAGAGCGTTGCTCTGTGTCTTCATCTCAGACTATTTTTCATTCATTCTCTTAGTGTGCTAGCCTGCCAAAACATGGCTATGTGATACTTTTTTCCCCTTTCTTTGCCACGTTTCTTTGCCCGTTTCTGAACAATAGATGCGATTGTGTGATTTTCAGAGTCTGTTTGGCTTCTGTAGTGTATTTTCTTGACATGTTTGTAGTTCTTGCCTGGTCAGCTAATAAGCTTTCTTCACAGATTTTGGGCCTCATTAGCCGATTTCAAGATGACGAGATACCGTTGGGTTAACTGTCTAGCAACTACGAGACTTTTCGTTTTTAATACCAAGCGCGGAAAATTGCTCAGTTAGAAAAGAGTGCTTGGATTTTGGCTCTTACACACACTCCAAACTCAAAAGCTGCAATAATCGTGAAGAAAATATTAATAATTATTCCTTTCGATTTGCACATTAGTATGTATGTGGACGCACCTGATATTTAATCCGCTAGTGAAGATTCATTCATTATCCACACAGTGCTGTTGGTTGTAAAAATGTCATACATTCTATAGGCTTTATCATGGAGTGGGTTGCGCTGGATCCAGAGAGTGAGGCAGGAATACACCCTGGATAGATGGCAGTCCATCACAGGGCACCACATACACACACACACACACACACTTGCAGGTGGTTTAGAGCAGCCACGCTACAGTACCTACTGACATGTATATGGAAGGTGTGAGAAAACTAGAAAGCCCAGAAGAAACCAGCACTATTGTTTTATTGGAAATCCAGCAAATTTTTTATCATTCTTCTAAACCTATTGAGTTTAAACATTCAACATCTACAATTTGTGTGTCATTAATGTATGTTGCTTTAAATTTCATCACTTAAATGACAGAAACAACTAGACTACATACAGTACATACAATCCTGCAGTCCTACACATGCTGGTGTACAATCATCTTAGGAAGTCTTATTTTGGAGTGGCCTTTCCATTCTGTTTTGCTTTTTCCTTTTTTCTATTCTTTTGGTACAACTTACAAGTCATACAAGTCAATTAGCATGCATGGATAGAGACTAGTATCTTCACCAATTACCAGCTCCTATCTGTCACCTGTGGCATTGGACCACTTTGGCTATTTTATATCCAGTTGCTTGACTCCTAGAACCCAGAATATAACCCAGGATACTATGCTAAGATGTGAGGCCTGCTTTTGTGGCTTGTGCTCACAATAATGACTTGCACCCGACACTCAGCTCGGAGAGATGCATTTGAGACAAAGGGGAGGCAAGGAAATCATTTAGGGATCTGTGCCCACACATATTCCTTATCAAACTGCATGAAATCCATCTTGGGTCTGTTCTGCCTACACCATTCTGTAGTTGCCTGTAGACTAAAAATCTCCTTGTCACCAATGGGAGTGTCAACATTTCCACTAATGAGAGTAAGAGGCTATTTTGGATATGAGTCTTTGTATAGCAGTTTATGTGCTTCACCAGTCCATCTCAAGGCTGTCTTCTTTCTCAGAAGCAATTTTTTCTGCTGTAAATACAAGACACAACTCAGGCAGAACCATTTTTCAGACTGAAAGCAAATTATATGGGTGTAGCAAGCATTTTGATGGAAATCCACTTTCTGCTGAAAGAAGGAGAAAATATTCACCAAATTATGTGGAATGAGTGACATTCCCTAAGTGAACTGTTTCATGTTCTCTCAGAAAACCATGGTTCCATACAAAACAAGGCCTGCTCTCCATTAGGGAGATCTTGCCTGAAGGGAAGAGTTGATTTTTTGACATGAGCAGGGGAAAAAACATGACACCCTTTAACCACAATATGTGTCATTTTGAGAATGCAATACCCTACACTCGAAGAGTTACTTCCAACCATGAACTAATATTCTATTAAATGAAAATAAAAATGATAAATGAAAATGAAAATCACCTCATCAGACTTAGCCGAGCTTTATGTCATAGAAAATAATTTAAAATAATAATAAAATATTATATAATACATAAAATAAAATAAAATAAAATAAAATAAAATAAAATTAAATTAAATTAAACAAAATAAAATAAAGTAAAATAAAGTAAAATAAAATAAAATATTGTAGCCACGTTTTAAGAACCCCATTAACCAACTATACGCAACTCATTAGCTATCTTGTGGGAGAGAAAAATAAAAACAAATTTATGGTGTTCCTGATGCCATCAAAGAATGAGTGATGCTGTAGTGTGGTGGATGTAAAAAATAAATCTGGATTAATTGGATATATATAATTCCTGCATGCACTGATTAGTTTAGCTGATTGCTCTGTGCAGCATTCTTCAAGGTAAATCTGCAAAACTGACAGCAACATGAAAAAAAGAAAAAGAAAAACAATAGTATATTTATTGCATGCACCTTGAAGAATGCTTTCTCTCTCTTCATGTATGCATAAGAATGTATATGTCCAGAGAGAGAAAGAGAGAGAGAAAGAGAGAGAGAGAGAGATTTTTATATCACCTTGCACAGTACATGCTGCAGATCAGCTACCCAGATGCTATTGTAACTACAATTCTCCCTATATCTGTCTGTCTCTCTATATTACAGGAGACGGCACTGAAACCACCACTCTATGGCACACTCTGTGGCACAGGTACAACTCGCTCCCACAGGATAAAAATCAATCTCTAGCTGCCGTATCCTAAAGAGAGAGAGAGAGAAAGGGAGGGAGAGGAAGGCATTGACTGAAGAGGGGGAAAACAATCGCATAATGTACACGTTCTGCAGCCTGAAACAGGACCTAGAGAGGCGAGGAGAGGAGAGGAGAGGAGAGGAGAGGACGGCCAGGCTATTTTCACTGAGACACATCTTGTTGCCTGCTTGAAGCTTGTCTGAATATCCGCTAGTGATTTTATAGGAGATTTGAGATGCTTTGCTAAATCACTTTGTGCTCACTTACTAGCCTCCTTAATGAAGGCACAAGACAACTCTGGTATAGTTTTCCCAGCCTGTTCACTCAAATGGCATGTACACTTTAAAACAATGTATAACCTTTAATGGTTCTTCAATTGCCCCACCCCTCCAACTTCAAATTTCTATGTTTTTTATTCCTATAGCAAAAGGTTTTCCTGTCAAGACTACAAGTAGAGCCTTATTTTTGAAGCTAAGAACCCTTATACATATA
>JAOUQY010000038.1:15473598-15491340 GCA_028566355.1 Doras micropoeus | reverse complement strand
CTATCTATCTATCTATCTATCTATCTATCTATCTATCTATCTATCTATCTATCTATTTATCTATCTATCTATCTATCAGCTGTCCCAGAGGGTTTCTTTAGCATTGTGTGCATTTCAAATACGTTGTGATAAACTGTCCGCACTAAACTAAGCACTAATAGGCTACTTCTATACAGACTTATCAGTGATGAATTAATGTTTAACGTCTGGCCCCTTATACTATTTTTATACAGTGCTAAGCATTTATGATCACACACACACACACACACACACACACACACACACCTATCTATACTGCTTCAATATCATAGGAGTATTATCTGCCCTCTACTGGCCATTTAAAGGTCAAGAAATATGCTCAGTAAACTCATCCTCCCTCAGTGCTGCATCCAAACACCCAAGCTTTGAAATGGCACTGATATGAGGCACTGCACTGCGGCTGAGTAGTGGCCCAAGCAATCAGATTTGAAGGCCAGATGATAATGAATGATTCGTGTTTACTGTACAATAGGACATCCTGCCATTGATCAAGGGAATGCAGTTTCATCTGTGTATAGTAGTGAGGCCATGCTGTGCGTGACTGGGTTTCATTCTTAAAGCAGCCCGTATGCATTGATGCCAGCACAGTAAGCCTTCTGTTCGTGCACCATGCACGCCTTGTACATTTGGGACCTTATTACAGTCTAAACCACACTGGCTTCTTAAACTATCTAAAATCTCTGCGAGATCCAGAGGATGCTGAAAGGTCATATGATGGGATGATGCACTCCTGGATAACCCTGGCTGAACGCTTTAAGACATTTGAAGCAGCATCAGCATGTTCACGGCTTGACTTTTTTTTTTTTTTCTTAGATGGTGCAGAACGATGTGTAGCACGACGTGCCAGGTGTAGAGGATGTAGAGAGTGCCTGACTGTGAAAAATGAGCATTGCATCAGATAGCAGGAAGAAGTGGGAGAAAATTCAGCATGACGTTCTGCCATTGAGTAGCGTGCCGGATACAAAACTTATATTCTCCTCTTTGGTGTGGGGGGGTGGGGGGGGTCCGCTCGCTTTTGCTGTAATATTTCTTTCATGCAGCATTCAAATATTAATGAAAGGAGAATACAAAATTCCACAAAGTGCCTGAGCAGCACTTGCAGCCTGCCTATAGGAGTTAAATAGAGATGATACGGTAGGTAATATTTACAGACCATGTCTGACAGTTGCAGCACTTTTGTTATATTATTTCTGTGAGATCTTCGTGAAACATGATCTCTTTAAGCATGCAGTGCATTAACGTGATAGATGAACCTCCATGTGTCACTTAATTGCTTTTCTTACACTCTTCCTGACCCTACATTCGCATTATCAGGAGACAAAGAGACAGGTGGCCGTTCGTTTTCTATGTATAACTGTGACGCGGAGCCGCAGTTTCAGTGACAGCAGCACATGACAAACCTGTCCGTGTGACAAGAAACGTTTGAATTGCGATTTTCTTAATTCAGTGCAAATTATTAAAGGCAATACATCCAAATGATTGGCTTGAATGATTTCTCAGACCAGTCCTTCGCACATTATTTTTTCCCTAAGTTCCCTAATTACAATTTTACTTCCTATTAGATATCATTTTACATTTTGGCATTCCAAAAAAATGGAGGGAAACCTGGTTTCCTTTTATCCTCTGATCTCTCAATAAATGTTGACATTTTAGAGGAAAGTAAAGCTCGGATGCAAGTAGCAGAGATTGTCGGTGCTTCAACTTGAGTGTATATAGCAAGTACAGTTCACTTACTTATGTGCCAAGAAAGATGATGCAAAGCCTGGCACATTACAACAGCATTACAAATCAAACCTCAGCTGTTTACGCAGATTAACGCATCATTATCTTATTATTATTTTGTGCATAATTATAATAATAAATAGCTTTAAAAGCCGTATTTATCTACTTTATTTAAAACGCGGTCAGTACATGCCAACAAGAGACATACTACATGTGACATGTGTAACTTATCAATAGTGAGTGGTAACAAACATGGAAAGAAGAGAATAAAAATAATATTTGAATAAACACGAGTCTATAATTGCCCTGGCCATCTGTCTAATGACTGAGATAGTAGTAAACAGCTCCGTGTTTCAAGAGTCTCACTATATTTTGTCACTGGCATTAATGACTTGATAAACTCATGGGTCAAGGTAAATTAAGCTAGTGATTTTCTAACCTGGGCCACTCTCAGACTGCATTAGGTTATTGACCTAATTAAAACTGAAGGCATGAATGTTCGCAGAGTGGCTCATGTCTCAACCTCGTGTAAAGTAATGCAAACTCATTACGCTCTGTGCAGTGTTTTTTTTTTTTTCTCAGCATGAGGAAAAACAGCTTTACTGCCTGACCTTTCACAGTGGTCATTCACAAACCCGTGATCCAGTGCGGATTTCATTAGGGAAAGAAACTCATCTTCATAGATCCAACTGTGAACAGGATGGAAGGACTCAGCAGGAGGAGTAGCCTGATGCTGATCAAAAGAGCCTCGATCACATACTCTTGCTTTCCCAGGCTGCAGGGTGGAGGGTGTTCTCCCGGACTTGTTATGCAAGTCTGTCCAACATGTGCCAATGCTAATCCGCAGGCCCTTTTTTCTTCCCTTCTTCGGCAATACCTTAGTTTAAAAAAGAGAGAGAAAGAGAAAGAGAGAGAGAGAGACTGTGGTTATGAAATGAAACACATGAGCTAGACTGCATTAGTCATATTGGACTTTAGATTTTTGGCTTTGCCTTGTTTTTCTTTATGCAGAACACATTTCTGTTCATCTCTGTGGGACAATTCTTATTTTATTTACTTCACTTCCTTAATTGCTGCTTTGTCCATGAATTTACAGGCAACACTCCCTTCTATTGTACATCCCATTTTTGATTCATTTAAATGGAGGGGAAAAAAAACATCAAAGCGACATTCAAGGGGACATGACTTAATTTACAATATGGAATAAATATGTACAGGCTCACAGAAAGTGCTGAATTATTATTCGTTCTCAATACACTTATCACAGATGTGCAGACATTGATGCACATCTCATGAGAAGTTGTATTAACATGAGCAGGCAGAATGTTTTCACCCATTGAAAGGAGAATTATCCGCTTCAGAGACTTCTTTAGGCCTCAAAGGGTGAGCTAAAGACAAGCTGCTAAAATATTCAGGGGAAAAATGCTGGGGAAAAAAATGTAATAATGCTGTAAGCATGCTTGGCTCCTGCATTTGTAACTCCTGGTGTATTCTGTTTCTCGTGTGTTAAGTAGAAATGACAATTTAAAAGATGGTGTGTTTATACTTCACAATGACCCCTTGAGCTTCTGTCTGGAGGTTCTCAGATCTCTTACACTGACCATACTGGGTTTTTTTTTCCCCTAAAGTCCATCATTTTGTGTGTACAGCCATATTTCTTTAATAAAAGTGCACACTTTAATACATAAATCACAGAAGAATATAAGAACATGATGTACCTATAGTATTTGAACTGTTGGCGAAAAAAGAAAAGTAGCAGCTTTTGTTATAAATGAAGATGAAGCTCTTGTTGGAGTAGTTTTTAATGACTCCATTTCACCATATTTCTTTTTATGAGGCATTGACAATTGAGGCATTGGAGCAGTCTGTGCCCATTTACCAAGTTCAATAACCCATGCTGAATTCTACCAGTGTGACCTCACTCAATATGTTAGGTAATAGCAGAATGTGTAGTACTTTTCATATAAAAAGGCAAGTTGGTGGCAGGGGGATGCTGGAAAGGCCGTGCAGCCACTATAAATGGTAATGGTCCTATGCTATGTGCGTTGTATGAAAAGTTCAGTTTATAAACCTTAGAGATTTCCATGCATGCCAACTATCATGACTTCCTCCTTCAAACAGATGGCTGGAGTGTGAGCTTGCTGTGCTGCCCAGCCTACATAATTCTCCATCGTTCTCTTAACGTAGGGGTTTGATGCCTGAATATATTTCACTAATGGATCATAAATAAAAATGACCCTAGTCAACCACAAACAAATTAGTAAATTACTTTTCGGCTTAGCAGGGAGATGGATAGGCCTTCGCCAACCTGCACAAGGCACTCAGAATAGTGTCAGGAAGAACGCCTGCGCTCAAGTAAATAAAGAACTTCGAGAAACAAAGAAAAGATCAAAGAAATGCTGCCAAAAACTATGGTCACAGAAAGGCCAATGAAAAAAAATCTGACTGACAGTGTACTTATGCACTTGATTCTATTCTGCGTTTTCAGTTTCAGATGATCGTTGCCAGATGAGAAATGAGTTGAAACAATGAATTTGGACATATTTCAATTTTGAATGAAATCAGTATTATGTTTATTAATGTGCATTTCATATTTAAAATGGTCTTTCATATTTAAAACTGTAAAGTAAGCATCACTGTATGCGGTTTTCTTATGATGGGTTCCAATGATTCAGTTAATTCACAAGTCTTTTTTAATATTCATTCATTCATTCATTCATTCATTCATTCATGTCTGGTAGCCTCTTTATTCTGGTCAAGGACACAAGATATCCAGAGCCAACACTGGGGTGAATTAATTCACCCCGATAGAACTCAAGTCATTTGAGGGCAGCACTCACACACACACACACACACACACACACACACACACACACACCTAACCCTAACCCTGACCCTAACTATAATCTCAGTAATGAAAAGCAAACTTTTCTGCTCTTTTACTTTTCTGAAAAAAAAAAACGTCCATGAGCAGATATTCACCGTCAGAAAATTCAGGGCATGATTCAGGTCCTGACATTTCCTTTATGTCTTAACATGTAGGTATGGTGTCTGATTCAGGTCCTGACATTTTACATAAACAAACACACACACATTTACATTTACACAATCTTCCACACCTGAGGACACTTTTGGATAGCCATAGCGCCTACATGCAGATTGTTTTTGTAGTGAGAGGAAACCAGAGAACCTTAAACGAAACCATGCCACTGCTCTAAATTAGATTTGCCAGCATGTTGTCAGCCTGCCTGGATGTTATTTACGCTGTGGCTTTCTCCTGGTCCTCCTGTGCACCAAATCTTTCCGTCTCATAAATACTATATCATCAGTATTATGCCAGATCCACTTGGAGCATGTTTACGGGGTATATTTGCTTATGAAGTGCTTCATGAAGCACTTAATTTTACAGAGAGAAAGTATACAGTGAACAAAGAATGAACTGGCACTTCATATTAGTGATTAACTACTCGGATAACCTGAGATGCAGTCATGCAAACAAACCTGAGCTGTATAAGGAGACTGCGCAGCCCTTCCTCATTGATAAATGAAGGGTTTTTGTTCTGTGTGAGGGAAAGAATTTAATATAATGCTACACGTCCCCAGGAGTAGCATTACATAAGGGGAACAAATATCTAAATTACCTGTAAAGCAGCATGTAAGAATACAAATAATGCTAAAATGTAGACATTATCTTAACATGACAAATGCTATAAGTCAGTCCATAATATGGTGTCCGGCTAATAACCCATTTAAATAAACAGTTTATATAAGAAATAATGTAGACGTTTTTCCAGTTGACAGTTTATTAGGAACATTTGCACTTTGTCCTCATAGAAGCTACACAGCGAGTTTATTTCTGAATAAACTTATGATAGAATCATTGCCAATTGAACAGACAGGATAGGCAAAAGTGACAGTCAGTCAGTAAATCATCTAAAGCCATAAGTAAGCCAGAAGTAGAAGTCGTCTCAGAACTGTAATCCAGGAAAGACGGTGGATGTGCTATATTTCCAAAGGCTAAAGAATGCCACCCAAGAACGTCCCTCAGAGTTCAGACAATGTAAGCTGGTTTCCCATCCACTTCAGCTGGAGAAAGGGGCCATCATAGGTCTTGGCTGATAAGAAAGAGGAGTGACCTGCTAAATTATTTTGAACAAACCAATAAAGATTTGGAAGATGTCGCCGATCAGCTTTGGCCTTCTGATGTCTGACACCCTTTGCTGCCACAGTTTCTCAATCATCCACCGCGGGTACATCAGAGTACACTCAGATGGTACATCTGTTTCCACTGACCAGTAAATAAGAGGAGGTTGTTGCCTAAGGACACAGAGGAATGGTGTTACACCTGGGGAATAACTGATTACAGAGTCCTCGTAGTTTTGTCAACACTTTGGAGTCTGCTTTTTCTATATCAAGCGGGAGGGTAGTTTGGATAAAAGGACAGGCATGCAAGCTTTAGAAAATTAAATTATGACTACCAAGATCAATGAGTTATAAAGTTCAAGTACCATTTGCAGTACTTATGGACAGATTTGTTGCAGGTATGTACACCTTTTCTGGAGTAGGGTCTCTTGCACTCTCCTGTTATCTGTATCTTCAATGATTTTGTGGTGGACTGGTGCACTAATGCATGCGAGTGAGACTCAGGAGTCTGTGAGTAGGCTGAGGATTCATCTAAAAAGTTCATCCAATTCGGTGTACTTGCATAAAGGTCTGTACATTAAAGTGAAGCTGAAGTTGAAATGCATGTATTTGTTGGACGTTGAGTCATGTCACTACCTGAATATACTTAAGATTATGGAGATCGATGAGCATTAGAAAGTCGTGTTGGTCCATTCCACAAAAATCTGTCTGATGGCAAGAAATTCTTTGATACATCCAATATCTGATCTGAAGCTGATGCATCATTTTGATAGCCAAATGGACAAACTTATTAAAATGTCATTTATCAGCTTGGTCATTTAGATGTTGGTCAGACATCAACAGGGTAATTATGTATTTGTATCCTTGTTTGTTTACTGATTACTAATTGACATAGAATGATTACTAATTAGCAAATATCAATAACAAATTAACTAAACTATTCAGAACCTTAAACATCAGTTCAGAACAGAAAAGGCAGCCAGAGTGGATTGAAAAAGACTGGCCTAAAAAAAAATCTTACTTTTCTTACAGCCTATTATGCCAGATCCTATTCTAACTAGCTGAAGCTTATTTAAAGAGGCAGCAGGGCAGCCATCCAGCAACACCTCACAATAGTCCCATCGAGAAGTTATGAAAGCATGCACTAGTTTCTCAGTGTCGTGTAGGGTTAACATATTTCTTATTTTAGTTCTGTTTTGCAGATTACATTAACATGTAGTATTTGAGATGTTATGCCCATGGAATAAAAAGATGAACCAGATTTTGGTTCAGAGTTGGTTACAATTAGCAGCAGACAATGCTTCATCAGAATTAAGAAGGTGAAAAAAATCATTTCATTGTCCTAACTTTCTGTTAATTGTATATCACAGGAATGAAAGCCCAAAGTATAAGCCCAAGGGATGAATAAAAATAGAGGATAATTGGGGGCACACAATTTAGTCTTTTGGGACACCTTATTGCATTTTTTAAGGCTTTGAATCATCTTTATTCATGCTACCAAACTGGTAATGGTCTGTCAAGTAAGATTTAAAGCAGTGAAGAACATCTCTGTTTAAATAATGTTTTCAATGTTTTCAGGCCTAATATTATTATTATTATTAGTAGTAGTAGTAGTAGTAGTAGTAGTAGTAGTAGTAATTATTATTATAATTATTATTCTTATTATTTAATTTTATTAGTATTTTATTTATTATATTTATTCTATTATTATTGTTTTTTTTTTTGTTTTTTTTTACAATTATTGTCATTTACTTTAATCAGTCAGTTGTTCTGAGGTTTTGTTTCTGATGCTATTTCCATTACTAAAATAAAGCAGTTGGCACTGGACCAGCATCACACATCTGCAGGAAAGAAAATGTTGTCATAACTGTTGTCTTTTGTGACTGACTTGCAGCGAGTTGTGGATACTGGGAGACACAGTATTGTGAGACACTGCAGCCACACCTCACATGAATTTGCATCAGCACGTTTCTGGTAGAAGGATCTTTTCTACTTTCAGCAAGCGATCACACTCCATTATTCTAGTCATGAACCAGCCATTGCAGGTTTAAGGCCCTGATGAAGTCATAGTAGAGGGAGGAAAGAAGAAGGGAAAGCATTAAAATGTCAAGCCCAATAAATTTATCTTGCGGTTGATATAAACAGAGAATAACTCAGAAACAACCATCCAGAGCAGATTCGGACTTTTAATGGCCAGTGTATTTGATTATGTGATTTGACTTTATGGTAAAAAAATCATATTATTCTAGTAAAGACAGAAAATACAATGTCACTTTAGGTTCATGCACTGACCACTGAGAAAAGGCTTGGAGAAATTATTGTCACAATCAGTTTGCAAGTGCGTCATTTGACATTATTGCTGAACTGAAGGATTGAAAATGAACACTCTTATCTACACAAGCCATATCGATCGAAGGTGGTAAAGTAAGGATTTTCAGATAGCCAATTACTGCATTTAGATAATACTGCCTTTGCCATTTGTTCTATCTGGCTAGTCTAATCACTGCAGAAAATAACATTTTTATGATGTTGTCATACTGCCATTGCTGAGGCCTTTTTAATATCTCTTATCTTTCCAGCTCAAACAAATATACCCAAATCAACTTTTGTATAATTTAAGGTTTCAAGCATGAGCAAATGCATCTGTTTTAATCCATTTCAGTTTCGTATTCTTTTAGTGCATTGTCAAGATTGTCAATGTGTAAAGAAATAAACTGGGCAGTGTAGCTCAGTGGTTAAAGGCGTTGGAGCGCAGACCAGCAGTTTGAGTGTTCAAATCCCACCACAGCCAAGCGGCACTGCCGGGCACCTGAGCAAGGCCCCTAAATCTCAACTGCTCAGCTGTGTAAATGAGCTAAGTGTATGTCGCTCTGGATAAGGGCCTCTGCCAAATGCCGTAAATGTAAATATAAACTGCAGTGGGCAAAACTGCACAGTTGAAGTTAGGAAAAATTCTCCTTTCGGTGATTCTGTGCTTCAGATTATTGTTCCTGGCTAACAGGCTGCTGTTGTACCCCATTCGACATTTTTGAGATGCCTTTCTTGTCACCACAGTTGTACAGAGTAGTTATTTTTGTTATCATAACCTTTTTGCCAGGGCAAACCAGTCTGGCCATTCTCTTCTGATCTCCACTGAAACTTCCTTAACAAAAAAATAAATAAATAAATAAATGTTTGATTAACCACATGATTTGCTGATAGGATATTTGCTCGAATCAGTTTTTAAAGTGGCCAGTGAGTACATGTATGCACATACAGTATGTGTGTATGTATCAATACTTTTGTTGGTGAATTTTGATTAAATTTTGCATGTAGTGCAAGCAGTGCCTTACAACACATTCCTTACTGAGAAGCTGAAGAGAATAATCACAAATCAACTTTTTTTTTCTCCCCCATCATCTCCAAGCTACTGCACCATCTCTGCTGATTTCTAAAATGAAAAGCAGCAGCAGGGCTGAGTAAACATTCATCTGATTGGCAGCACTGTCGGAGGCCAGTTTGATTGCACAGCATTTGATATTTTCAGCATCACCAAAAATTTTATACTTATTTGATGAAATGTTACAGTTGAACTATACTACATATAGCATTGATATGAAATGAGACGTTGCCTTGGCTCTGGATTAATTGCATCGCACTTAAAAGACCCTTTGCCTGTTGTTGGAATGCATTTGTCAGGAACAGAAGCCGTTTGAGATTTAGGGTCATTAGTGGCGATGTTGAGATGTTAGTTTTGGCTCAGGGAGCCGTTATTTGCTGATCTATTCATCTCAAACATTTGTCATATTTTATGTTCTGCCAGCTGTGTACCTAGTAAAAAAAGCAAGAAAGAAAACAACATGTGTTTGTTTCCGTCTATGGCATATGCAGACTGTACCTTTCCATACCAGCAACCAAACAGCTATATCAGCCTCTGATGTGTGTTTAGAGGATGGTAATCAACTGACCAAGTAGACACCTGATTGGTTGGTTTGTTATGTTAACGATAGCAGGGATCCTGCTGCCCCCCACCCCCAAATAAGAACACGGCCAGTTGGGTGCTCGTGGCTACAGATGGCACGACTGCAATAGAAACACAAGTCCCAGTGGTGATGAGTTTCTCTGTGCTGGATGCACTAGAAATCTAAGTCCCAGTGGTAGTGTACTCATCTTCACTGAATGCAAAAGAAATTCCAGTCCCAATGGTAGGACACATCTTTGAGCTACAAATTGGTCTCATGATTGTGATTGCTGAAGAAGTTCTATAAAATGCTGTGAAATGTCAAACAGTTACCTTAAGTCTGCAGGACAACTGATTTTCTGACAAAAAAAGCAAGTCATTTCTGCTCCTTAGATAGGGTCGCTACCTTTTCACTATACCCCTATGCCACGGCATGCATTTAAGTTCAGAATTCTTTCTAATGTTTCTTCCAACAGTAATTTTGTATTTGACCAACATTTGTTCATTCTTTAAACAAGCTGCATGACAGTTCAAAAAAATCTGATTTGCTTTGACAGCAAGGGTGTGGCCAGATGATTTACAATAGGGTGGCCAGGATAGACCCAGTGACTTTGTTGGGGTGGCAAACTAAGGTGGGGCAAAATACTAATCCGCCTCCTTAGAAATGACATAAAGTCGCTAGCACTGTATGTATACTGTGTGAGTATGATCCCCTTTGTATATAAAAGGCTAAAAGTGTGCTACCATTGTACATAATTCAACCAAATTGTACAAAGGTCATTAGCAAAAAGCAAAGTGAAGAAATTCAATGTTATTGTTTATCATGGTCAGTGAGGGCAGGGAATTGTTTGCTTCATTTTTTGTTTGCTTCACTGGCTGGCTCAGTGGTTAAGGTGTTGGGTTACTGAATAGAAGGTCAGGGTTTCAAGCCCCAGCACCACCAAGCTGCCACTGTTGGGCCCTTGAGCAAGGCCCTTAACCCTCAACTGCTCAGTTGTATGAATGAGATAAATGTAAGTCACTCTGGATAAGGGTGTCTGCCAAATGTCATAAATGTAAATGTGAATTACCTTTTTTCTTGCCTTTGGATAGTCAGATTTTCCAGATTTATAGCAGGCATTCTGTTCAATTGCACAATTCAGCAAGTTGTTACGTTCCATAGATAGATAGATAGATAGATAGATAGATATACAAATTATACAGAACATTCCAAAATTCCAAAACATTCCAAAGTGATAGTTAAAACTTGATTCCTATACCCAACCTGAAATCTGGATGAGAGTGCCAATGCATACCTTAGGATGCCTAAAATTTTTGTATGAGATTTTATGAAATAGTTATAAACATTTTATATCCAAAGCACTGAACATTTTGGATGCAGTAAAGTTTAGAATCCTCGTAATAACCCGACCAGTACTTTTGACCAAACATTTTGCTTTTGTCCTTGCTATTTTCTTGATATTTTATTACAGCATTTACTCTTGAATAACATTTCTGCAATACTTTTACACCAAGTGATGAACATTTACATTTAGTAAAGGTTTATCTCTTGATTTTCCGTGTAATGTTAACCTTACAGTCTTTCTTACTAACAAAGACCAGTGTGTGCTTTCACAATACGATATGGTGTATAGGGTTAAAACATTGCATGAAAGTGTTTCATGACTAAGAGGAGGAATCTGAAGGTTTTGGTTTATGTGAATGCCAAGTACTTAACTTTTGATGAAAATGTCAATTTTAGCATGGCATAATGCTGATAATAATAATAATAATAATAATAATAATAATAATAATAATAATAATAATAACAATAATTACAATGTGACAGATGCTAAAAGTATTGAACAACCAAAAAAAGCTTTGGCCACCCATCTGTGGTTAGATAAATTAATCCCTTAGGTTGCTTTAAACATGTTTCGATTCTATAAAATTAATAACCATAAAATGACACATAAATTGACAATTGTGATTCCCATAAATCCTAATGTTCTCCATCACATCATTTTTTAAAGCATATTAAGTTTCTGATATATTGGTATAAAGCCTAATCACACCGTTATGCATTATTATAAGGTCTGCGCATTGTTTGCTCATCAGCATGCCTTATGCTTCCGTGAGAGTCACTCAAATTTACAACCTGTTTTTGCAAGAGTGTCTCACGGTATATGGTCATAAATATGTCATTCAGATGGCGTCCAGTCAAATCCCCCGAGTTAATTGGGTCAGCTGCAGTAATTACATTAACATTTATCCCAGTCTACCTCACGGTACGCCTTCAGTCTCTACGAAGGTGAATGTGCATTAAGATTAGATGCTGAGGGGGTTCGGCTTTAAATTAAAATGTATTTTTAAATGGCACCTGAAATGTCCATGCTGAACACTGATCTATATAGAGCATTCCCTTGTTATTCTCAAGGTCACAAGGGGAGAAGGAGTTTTAATTGAAAATGAAATTGTCTACCTGATGGCTTTACCTAATTATCAAATATTAGACTGGAGAGCAGTGTGTCTGGAATGTGAGAAATTATGAAGGGATCACCTTGAATATTATGGGCCGTAGCATGCTCTGAGCCCTGACGCTGACCAATAGCAGCTAATCTTAGCTGCCAAATTAAAGCCTGGGCTTCTTGTCCTCAGACTGGAACAGCAAACCCCATGGAATAATGAATGTAATCTAAAAGCAGCTGTCTCTCCAGAATTGCCTCCCAACCTGTTTGCAATGCCTGTGGAGATATATTGCTTGAGGCACAACTGTCTTGGGTTTCTGGTACAAGAATAACAGCATTATCATACATAAAGTATTAATATCAGTGCATGATCATGTGGAGACTTGGAGCAGTGTACAGAAGAAGCAGAATGCTCTTTGACAACAAACAGTGATGCTGAGTGTGCGATGCAATGACAAACATCCCTGACATTTGGTGTTCAGAGCTTCTGTCCTTCTATGCCGTCAACATGCCGCACTAATGGGTCCTGACATTACAGCTGTAAGAGATGCCAACCATGAAATGTGACAGACACAGGGTTATGAAAGAGGGAAAAAATATGTCCAGAATGGATGACACGTCTGGTTCATCCTCTGTATCTGGAGTTCATTGGCCAGGCACATCATATAGGCCTGATCCAGACTTGGACACATACATAAATCCGCTGCACTTGTGGTTAATGTTTGATAGTGGTCGCCTCAGGCAAGACACAAAAAACTCAAGGCAATGAGGTCAGTAGGTTTCAGGAAGTCTATTGAGCACAGGTCCTGTGGCTATTTCCAATTCCTCTCACTACCTGCATGTCCTGGACTTTGGGGCTCTCTGCAGTGTGACCGTATGCCTTTTCCTGGAACCCGGTGTGTCTGCTCCTTTAGAGATCATTCATCTATTGGTATTTCATGCCATGTTTGTATTTGTGTAAAGTTTCTACTTCTCAGAGTATAACGTAAGGCCACTGTGCTGCTAATAAGCAATACTTATGGAATCCAATGAAAAATTAGAGGACACTATATACTCTATATATATTCCAATTTGGGCTATTTGACATTAACTCTTGACGTTATACTCCTGCTGGCCTGTAATTCAAAGCATGGTGATGTTGCATGTGGAATACTAAGAGAAGGGAAAATATGCTTTATTTATCAAGGCAGTAGCCTGCAACCCCCCACCCCTCCAGCTCCCCCTTGTTGTCCTCGGTGTAGAAATCAAACGGTGGAAAACATCAAACAGCTGTTTTCCCATTACTACAACTGACCATGGCTTTTATGATGCAGCCTTCACATATCCATTATGTTGGTTTTGCTTATTTGTTGGTTGGTCCGTTTTCAAGTAACATTTTGAATAATTATGAGATACCCTGACATGGTGTTAAGCCTACAAAATAATCCAAGATGGTTTTCTGTTTGTTTTTTTTTGTTTTGTTTTGTTTTGGGGGGTGGCTTATACACAAACTGTCTGACATTTTTTGTTGTTGTTGTTGCCTCTTACTTCCTGTTGTTACTGAGGTCTAAAAATCCATTTCACCTTCTACTGCTATAATTCTTCAGCATCTCACAGTAAGTGCCCCTGGCACAGCTCTTGCATTGATTGCTCATATGTGGAAAAAAGTAGCCCTAAAAATATTTTCCTGTACTCACTTGGTGCATTCCTCTATGCACTTGGTGTGTGTGTGTGTGTGTGTGTGCACAACATGTATATGCCATCAAAAAATGTATATATTGTGTATATAAAAATGTATATCATGTGCCATCAAAAAATGTATATATTGTATATATACAGTACTGTGCAAAAGTTTTAGGCAAGTGTGAAAAATGCTGTAAACTAAGAATGCTTTAATAGTTGCATGTTAATAGTTTATTTTCATCAATTAACAAAATTGCAGTGAAAGAACAGAAGAGAAACCTCAATCAAATCAATATTTGGTGTGACCATCCTTTGCCTTCAAAACATCATCAATTCTTTTAGGTACACTTGCACACAGTTTTTGAAGGAACTCGACTGGTCTCCCACGTCATAGTTTTGTTCAGGAGGGGTGAGCTTGCACGAGAAGTAGGCCACAGGATGTAGTTTAGCTGGCTGACCCTGCCTCTGTGAGAGGATGGCCCCCAATTCCTGGCTGGATGTTTCGACCTCTACCGTGAAGGGAAGGTTGGAGTCTGGTTGCTTCAGGATGGGTGCCGACGTGAACGCCTTCTTAAGGCATTGAAAAGCCTGGTCGGCTTCTGGGTTCCACTTTAGGGCCTTGGAACCACCTTTGAGCAAGTCTGTGAGGGGAGTTGCTAGAATACTGGAATTTTTAATAAATCTACGGTAAAAGTTAGCAAAGCCTAGGAATCTGTGCAGTTCTAAGAACTCGACTCATGGCTGATGGAATTGGCATTTCTCTCACATCATGAAGAGTCAGTTTCTCAGTAGGCACTGGAGGACCTGCCAGATTTGTTGGACATGGATAGCCAGATTGGGTGAGAATATCAAGATGTCATCTATATAAACTATCACACTTTTTCCTACATATCATGAAAGGTTTCATTGACTAGATGCTGGAACACAATTGGAGCAGAAGCTAGGCCGTACGGCATAACGTTGTGCTGAAGGCGGTTTTCCACTCATCCCCTTCTCGGATTCTGATGAGGTTGTAAGCACTCCGGAGGTCCAACTTGTTGAATATCCTCACTCCTCTGAGCTGAGGGGACGAGCGGAAGGGGGTACGGATATCTGACCGAGACCTTATTCAGGCCCCGGTAGTCAATGCATGGCCTGAGACCGCCACCTTTCTTCTCCATGAAGAAGAATCCTGCGGAGGCGGGGAATGAGGAGTGCCTGATATGCACCTGCTTAAGGGCTTCTTGAATATAGTCCTCCATAGTTCGGTGTTCGGGTAGAGACAAGGCGTAAACTTTATTGCAGGAGGTGCACCCCGGCAAGAGGTCTGTGGCCCAGTCGTAGGATCAGTTAGGAGGTAGGCTCTCAGCCCTTCCTTTTTAAACACCTCCAATGAGGTCTTGGTATTCTGGGGGAACATGAACTTCCACATTAGTCTCTGGACTGTCTACTTGGGTGGTTCGAATGGGACAGATCTCCAGGTTCAGGCAGTTTTTGAAAAAGAACAGGGACCATTTCCAGATCTCCCCTTCTCTCCAGGAAATAACTGGATCGTGAAGGAGCATCCAGTCAATACCCAGAATGACTGGGTGCTTGGGCGAGTCGATGATGTCAGTCGATAAAGCTGGCTGCAGCTCCAGAGTCCAAGAGGGCTGTGAATGAACAAGAAAGATTTCGACAGCCGATCTGAACTGGGAATGTGAGTTCACTAGGGATCAGAGTTTTTGCTACCACCCCTGGCGCATGTAGTAGCAGAAGGCCTGGTTTGGCCTGGCCGCTTTCCCCGCAGTAGAAGCACAGGTGCAGAGCAGCCCTTTGCTTCTTCTCCTGGTGTTCGAAACTCAAGGGCATAATCCGCTTCCCTCCAGTTGCCCTGCAAGAAAGAGAGGAGTCGCTCTCCGGCATTCCGGCCGTCAGTACTATGATCAAACACCTGCCAAAAGCGTTCAATGAAATGAGCAGAAGCTTGAGCGTCCTCACTTGCATGATACCAAAAGGCAGTTGCCCATTGGAGGGCCTTCCCACTGAGCAGGCTTATGATCACGGCAACCTTCTGCTGAATGGTTAATTCACCGCTGAGGGTGAAGAATAGGTCACACTGAAGGAGGAACCCTTTGCACCCCTCAGGTTTGCCACCATACTGCTCTAGCAAAACGCAGACAACATGGGTTGCTAGTGTGGGTGCAGCTTCTACATGCTGCCGGACAGCCTCCCAGTGGCATAGGGTGATCCCACACAGGTTGGAATCAAGTGCAGATATATTTAATGTCATGCAGAAAAGCAGGCAAAATACAGAGTTCATAAAACAATAACCAAAGTCCAAAAATACAAGAGTGCTCAGAGCGTGGTCAAACAATGGGTGAGAGGCACAGGAATAATACCAACGAAAGTTGAGTTCAAAGCACAGAAGGTAGTCCATAAACATTTTGGGAACAGAGAAGGCAAACACTACGCTCTGGCTTAGGGAGAAGACAAACAAGACAAACTGAGAGTGCAGGTTAACGTGACTAAGTGGAAAGATACTTAACTTGAGAAAAAGCACAGAAGTTTGTAGAAACGAGTGCTGTAAAGGCAGTATAACAAACATTGATCTGCGCTGAGGAGGGCTGAATGAGTCCCTTTTATCCTCCCCAGCATGGCTAAGTGAGCTCTTCAAAATCACCGCCAACAGGTGCTCCCGATTAGGTGGGCCCTGTGGGAGTTGTATTCCCTGCTTGTAGTTCCCCCACAGGGTGTCCGGGGTGTCTGGGGTGCCCTATGGCAGCTGTAGGCCTGACATAAAAGGACAAAGAAAAGACTTTCAGTGTTTTCAATGACAAACTTAATTCTATTTTTAAATATAAACAAATTTAGAAATTGATGGCTCAATCAACACACACAAAAGTTGGGTCTAAAGGAAAATAACACTGGAAATATTCTACAAGTAACACTGGAAGGTTTCACAGTTATTAATTTAACTGGAAACAGGTGAGCTCATCAAGACTGAGCATAAAAGGATTGTCCACCAAAGGCTTAGTCAATGCATGCAAGTATGGGTTGTGAATCATCACTTTGTGCCAAACTTCATGAGAGAATTGTCAGTCAGTTCAAATACAATGTTTCTTAGTACAAGATTGCAAATAATTTAGGTCTTTCACCATCTACAGTTCATAATATCATTAGAAGATTCAGGGAGTCAGGGGAAATCTTAGTGCATAAAAGCCAAGGGCAGAATCTGCTGCCATATGTGTGTGACTATCAAGCACTCGGCCGGTATTATTTGAAAAATCATAATTTTACCATGATGGACAGAGCCACATGGGCTTGGGAAATCATTGTGACTTAAGACAATCGGCTGCTGCATCAAGAAATGCAACCTAAAACTGTATTATGCAAAGAGGAAGCCAGATATTAACTTTGCACAGAAACACCAGAGAGTTTTCTTGGCTAGAAGTTGTCTGAGATAGGCTGAAAGACAGTGGAAATGTGTTCTGTGGTCAGACGAGTCCACGTTACAGCCTGGTTTTGGGAAAAATGGACATCAAATTTTATGTGGCAAAAATGAAAAAGATCATCCAGACTGTTACCAACAAAAAGGCCAAAAATCAGCAACTGTGATGGCATGGGGGTCCATCAGTGCCCACGGCATGGGTGATGTACATATATATGTGAAGGTACCATTGAAGCAGAGGCTTCTACTGGTATTTTGAAGAAATACCATGTCTATTTCATGTCTATTTCTGCAGGACAATGTCAGGCCTCATTCTGCATGAGTTACAACAGCGTGGCTTGACTGGCCTGCCTGCAGTCCAGATCTGTCTCCTATTGAAA
>JAOUQY010000038.1:15327700-15337892 GCA_028566355.1 Doras micropoeus | reverse complement strand
ATATATACGTCAATATATACCCTATATTATTTATTGATGCTTTAAGGATTAGGGCATGTTTTAATTCATGATTATAAAAGCATACATTTATTATTAATGCTATGTGCTTATATGTGGATCTAATATTAAAGTGTTTCCAACAATGAATGTATTTCCTTCGGCTTCTCCCATTCCTTGGGGTCGCCACACTGGATCTGGCACAGTTTTTTTTTTATGCCGGATGCCCTTCCTGACACAACCCTCCCCCTTAAGCTTGCTAGTCCCGATCCAGGCTTGAACTTCAGACTTTCCGAACCGCAATCCTGAGTCCTGGGCTACCACTGCCCCTCCTGTTTCCAACAATAGTAACTGCAATTAATTACAAGGACATTTTTTTTCCAAATCATGACAAACCTAACAGCAGAGAGATCATTAGCCATTGTACATTCAGTCTAAAGTCTACTCACATAGCATCTCCCAGCTGCCATAAATTATTCATTTGGGTTTGTGCATTTTTGTAGTGTTTCAAAAAGGTAGCGAGTGTGGGGTTGAGTGTAACTAAACAGCTCATTGGAATTCCTCAAGCAACTGTATGTGGGTGCTGAACTCCAGCACATGATAATTAATTGAGCAGTAATGGGAGCATCCTGACACACAAGTCTCAATTTCACATCAACCATATTGGGCTTACTGAAAGTGCAAGTACATGCTAAAGTTTCCACGTTCTTGGAAATCAGTATAAGCTTATATTTTATTTTATTTTATTTTTTGTTTTGACTCATCTTAGACACCCTATTATTTTTAGTAATTTTTTTACTTATTGTTTTATGATTTCTGCATTAATGAGTTCAATACAAAAAGGTTTTATATTTCCAAACATTAGGTTTTATTTTTCCAACAAAAAATTTAATTCCCAACAGAACAATGTCTACACAGTATGTCAGTAAGGAAAGCAACACATTACAGACCACTTTAAAGACAAAAGCCATAATAAAGTCTGCTGGGTTTTGCATGAAAAAAGAAGTAAGTGTGACAGTCAAAGTCTCTAGAAGAGCTGTGGAAGATTTCCCAGTACACTCAGTAAAACGTACCAGCTAATTTCTGTACAGTGCTGTGAAAAAGTCTTAAGCTCATGAAAAGACAAGCTGTAAAGCAATGATGCCTTCGAATGCAATGAGTGTGTTTCAACATAAATGAAAATACTAGAAAGTGTAATAAACAAGGAGGTCAGTATTTGGTGCTATCTTGGTCATCTTGACTTTCACACTTGCTTTTTTTTTTTGCATACAAATCCCAGCAGCCTTTACTGTACAAAATAATAGGGTGCCCAAGACTTTTACACAGTACTCTATACAGCCATGGGTTTGTTATGTTATCTGTTTGTGCATCCCCCAGTATGCTTAGGAATTAACTGCCACCAGCTCACATGTTCCTGTGAATTTGAAGCAGCAGCAGTTACTCTGCCAAACAGGAAGGTAAATAGTGACATGCAGTAGCCATATTTGTGTGATTCATGTGCCCCTTTTTTAAATTGAGCACCTGCCTCTCTAAAGGTCTCTGCATGGTCCTGATATATTTATTTAACCCCCTTCATCAACCCAGTTCATCTGAGATGTATGAGCCAGGCTTGCTTAGGTTGTCTTTTAAAACGACCTCAGTGCAACACTGATGATGCAAACTGCTATCTAGGATTTTGATCCTTATCTAAAGTAGCTTTAGAAGTCTACTACCTAATACCCGAGCAGGCTGTGATCAACCACAAAAGGATGTAGATCTTTTTGTTACTTATAGCAGGATTTAGGTAAACTCAGAATCAGTGATTATTGCACAGTTATCCAATTTTGTGGTAATGAAAAGCATGGCCTGAATGTATTACGGGAGATTAGATGAATGTGATTAATGTTGCTCTTTTGGCAAAAGAGATTCCTATCCAGCAGGATTTCAGTCAAATCATTCAAATGTGTATTTCCCTTTTTTCTTACTAAGGAAAATTAAATGATCAGATTGTGATAAGGAGGAGAAATAAATAGTTGCTACTGATTTGTAATGATGTAATCATGTGTTTATTGATTTGTTTTTGTAGTAGAGTAGGAATATGAGCTGCAGAACTGTAGTGATTTGCACACTGGACTAGACCTGACCAATATACCAGTTCTTGTATCATGGTAGCAAAGTAGGTTTTGTTTGTTTGATTAATTGTTTTCTTGCAAGCAGTAATATTAGCCTTTCTTCCTATATACAAACACCAGTCAATTAATTAATTCAATCTTTTAACTATTACACATTTTAATTTAGCTACAAACCCCATTTACAGAAAAATTGAGACACTTTCTAAAAATGCAATAAAAACTGAAATCTGTCATTTGTTAATCCCCTTGAATGTTTATATAACAGACAATAGTACTGTGAAGGCTGTGTGGAGGAGTGAAAGGAAGCCATTTTCCAACCTTTTTCTCTTTACGACAAATGGTCTATTTTAAACACAAAAGCACAAGCAACATGAACGGCACACACACAAAAGAAACAATAACTAACTACAAAATGGCAGAGGCAGGAAGGAAGACACCCCTGGAGCCCTGATGCACTCTGGTAGTCGACCCTGGCTCCTCCTAGCGCTCTGCAGCGGCCAACCACCTCCAGCCTCCGTGGCGGGTCGCCACAGTACAAAGAAAATATTTTCAGTGTTTTCAGTAACAAACTTTAGAAATGTATGCCTGTAAGACAGTCAAAAAAAATCTGGGACAGAGGAAGGTTTACCACTGTGTTACATCACCTTTTCTTTTAATTATACTTTTTAATCATTTTTAATTGTTACAGTTTTGTAAGTTGATTTTTTTTGTCCATTCTTGCTGTATACAAGACTTGACCTGCTCAACACTTCATGGTCACTGTTGTCTGATTCCCCTCAAAATAATGCGCCATACATTTTCCGTACTGATCTGGACTGCAGGCAGGCCTGTCAAGCCACACTGTTGTAACTCGTGCAGAATGAGGCCTGGCATTGTCTTGGGAAAAGACATCATCTTGAAGGCAGCATATGTCACTCCAAAATACTAAAATAAGTAAATACTGTATATGGCTTTCTCTTTGCATAATACAGGTTCAGGTTGTATTTCTTGATGCAGCGGCAGACTATATTAAGTGACAATGATTTTCCGGTGTACTCTCAAGCCCACGTGGCTATGTCTATCCTTATAGCATGACAGTTTCTCAAATACCATCTGAGTGCTCGATGGTCACACACATTCAGCAGCGGTTTCCACCCTTGGCCTTTACACACTGAGATTTCCCCTGACTCCCTGAATCTTTTCATGATATTATGAACTCTAGATGGTGAAAGACCTAAATTCTTTGCAATCATGCACTGAGGTTTGAACTACCTGACAATTCTCTCATGAAGTTTAGCACAAAGTTGTGAAGCACAACCCATTCTTGCTTGCAAAGACTAAGCCTTTGGTGGACGCTCCTTTTATGCTCAATCTTGATGAGCTCATCTGTTACCAATTAAACTACTAATTGTGGAACCTTCCACAACAGCGTTACTTGTCTAGCCTTTTCAGCCTTTTCAATTTTGCCTCTGTCCCAACTTTTTTTTTGAGTGTGTTGCAGATGTCACATTCTATTTTTTATATTTACAAAATACACTTATGTCTGACAGTGAAAATACTGCAAATGTTTTCTTTGTACTTTTATCAGTTAAATTCAAGTGATTTAACAAATGACAGTTTTTAGTTTTTATTATATTTTTAGAATGTATCTGCTTTTTAACTTTTCTGGACATATTTAAGAGTGTGCATTTTGAGTGGCCATCAATTTTTAATGAGGCTTTCCACATGCAGATTTTGGCTTTTATGATCTCGAATTTTGTAACATCAATGAATTTTTGATTTTATGAGTTCATTAATATGAGAACTCAGTATGAGTTCATGCCATGCTACAGTGTCTTTTCTGAAATTTTGTCACTGTATTTAAATACAGCAAATGTTTTTTTTCAGTCTACAAATTTGTTTCATCTCACAAAAATGGGTGTTACAGTAAACATGCTGTCCAATGCATTGCTTAAGTAAGAAGCTTATCGTACTACTGGGTCGCGGGGTTGCTGGAGCCTGTCCCAACACAATTCAATTCGATTTAGTTCAATTCAATTTTATTTCTAGAGCACTTTTAACAATAGGCATTGTCACAATGCAGCACTACAGAAATTAGATTTAGATCCCTGATGAGTAAACCAGAGGGGACAGTTGCAAAAAAATCTGCAAGAAACCTAACTCCAAAGGGAACCCATCCTCTTCTGGGTCATTATAAATCATTCTAGCATACAATTGTTAGTAAAAAAAAATATTTTGCAATCATTAAAATCATTGCATGGACAAACAGATAATTTCCTCACACCAAGTGGCTTGATTGCTACATTATATGTTTGGTGCAAGATTAAAAAATAGGGAATGTTAGGAAAGTTAACTATCCAATTAATATTCCACTACCATGTCAGCGTGCTTTGCTGTGAATGGTTCACCAACCAAGTAATATCTACCATTGGTCATATGGTAATTGCTTTTTATTAATGGACGTGATAGAGGGCGACTGACAAAAAGGTCTGAGAGTTCAATTCTGTAACTAAAATTAAAATGATTACACTGAATGTATATTCTTCATTAATTCATATAAACACTCAACAAGCATTGGTGACACACTCCAAGTGATTAAATGAACCATACATAAAAAACACATAAGTCACTTTAAATCAACGGATGGCTTTTTTTAAAAATGGGAAATGCCAGAAACGTTTAGAAGAATTATTTCTGCTCTTTCATTTCATCAATACCATGCAACCAACAGTGCTTCTTTTTCCGCTTATTCTGTGAAGGTGCCCAGTTAGACGAATGACTCAGTTTAAAGACTGCAGCCAGCTCGATGTGTTTGATGAATAGCCTGATGAAATTTTAATGCAACATCCTCATTAAAGCCATATCTGGTGCATAAAGAGGCTGAGGTAATGTCAAAACATTCATTTCTCCCACCATCTGAAGGCACTAGCAGTTTAAAGCTCATTGTGGGAGTGGCTTCAGCATCATCCATATTAGAAGATTGAAAGGGGTAGAGAGAGTCAGTTTAATTAGCTTTATCTGAAATATTATTATGCTCCAATATAATGGCATGATTCATCTCTCCCACCATCTGGTCTGAGAGAAGTGCTCCTCAGGTACTGATTACTTTCCCTGGTGCAGTGTGGAGGTAAAAGGCTGTTCACATGCAGCTTGGCTGTGGACAGCTGAGCGGAGGTGGGGCCGAAGCAGCTGGGGCTCAGGCAAGCAGCAGCTGCTGATCATACTAGCACCCTTCCTAGAAAGCCCATTGTGGATTACGGGCTTGTGTTGAGGAGGAAGCATTAAGTCTTCAGTGAGCTGCCAAGTGGAATGCACAAATGAAGTCTTCTCTCATTGTTTACTCTGAACTTTTGAGAAATGCAACTCAATCTCAAAATTCAAAAGAATTCCAACAAGTCTTTTTGTGTTGTTGTTCAATTTCATTTAAATGAATGAAATAATAATAATAATAAAAGCTACAAATGGTAATCGTGCTCCTTCGTCCTAACCTTAACTGATTTTGTTGAGAATGTGTTGTTGAATTATGAATATATCTTTCTTATTTGGATAATTATGGATATCTTTTTTTATTTGTGTCCTAAAGTCTTAAAGTTGACTCTTCAGCCCAGTTTGGTGCAGAAATCAAAAATGAGAGTGAGTTTGATTAATTCAGCATGAGCTCTTAAAAGAAAAGCTACTGACTCAACCCACACTCCCTGGCTTCAACATTTAACATTTGAACCATTTATAGTGATCCTATGTGAAGTTGTGCTAATTTTCAATTACTATGAAATCAGTATGATAAACTACACTGAGATCTATTCAGAAGTCCTTAGAGTGACTGAAAATGAAGATGCACAGAGGTGCTGCATATAAAGCTTTTGCTTAGGGTGATCATTTGCAAGTGTAATGAAAGTCCAAGCTAACATAGAATTGTACAATAGAATGAACAATAGAATTAACACTTCAAAGCCAATCCAAATACACCAGTGCAGAAATTAGTCATTCATTCATCTTCAGTATCTACTTGACCCATATGATCCTGTTCAAGGTTATGGATCTGGAGCCTATTCTGACAACACTGGGTGTGAGGTGGAAATACACACTGTATGGGATGCCAGACATTTGCAGGGCATAACAAATACCCACATTCATAGAAACATTCACATGTATGGCCCTTTTAGCAGAGCCAATCTGCACAGTAGCATGTTTTTGGAAGGTGGGAGGAAGCCAGAAGAAACTCATGCAGACACAGGGAGAACATCAGGTTCAAACCAGGGATCCTGGAGCTGTGAGGCAGCAGTGCAGTGCTATATATAACTCAACTCTTCACTGTATAATTATGAGTATCTTTTTTACTTGTGTAAGTATGTGTTAAGGTACAGTATATTAAATGTTGTGTATAGACATATAGAAGTACAGAGCATGAAATACAAAATTACAAGCACAACCCATATACTTTACCTTCACCTTAAACATTTTTATCTTTTCCATGTAAATCCTTACTAAATTGCGACAATGAGATCATGTAATGAATTCTTTTTCAGTCTTTCCATGGTGTGTCTGCTAAATGGATTTAAATGTAATTAGATCCATTTAGCAGACGCACCATGCAAGACTGAAAAATAATTAATTACATGAAGAAACATTATATGATTTACATATCTGAGTATTATATGATTTAAGTATGTGGGTAAATATTTACAATATTTAGGTGTTTTATTTATTTTTAAAAGATGTGAGTTTGAAAAGGTTGTTTTTGAAATGTAGTAGTTTACTGTTTATCTGTATGCCTTATATAGGTCATAATCCAGTAATGCATTCTCTTATTGTCTGTCCAAGGGAAAACATATATGCCTTTGGCTACTCATAGTAAATCAGAAGCACACAGACACTGTGGAAAAATTGCTGGCAACAGTTTTACATTCCATCCACGTCTTACAGGACTGTCATAGATATACTCAACAGAGCAGCAACAGGCATTATTCATCAGTCTTGACTTCCTGTGCCCTCACCCTCAAAGCCCTCAGTCCATGACATGAGAATCTCAAGGTCTAATTTAGAGCAATGAGTAATTATGGACACTGGATGTCATTGTGCAGATGATGCGTAGCTGAGGCCAGCTCATCTCTTTGACATTAGCCAGCTCCCCTCACAATTAAATGGCGCATTTCGCACAAGGGAGGCCTCTTTTCACACAAACAAATTATCTCAAACTATTCTTGTTCCTTAAACTCATGATGCATGAAGCGCATTACCTGTGATTTCAATCCAAAGGCCCAATTAAAACTGCACAGAGCTTGCACTTCATTACCTGGGCCCTAGGCGATTTTTGGGCCATTAAGCTCACCTACTTGTATCACTGGAAATGCTTGAGGTGAACATCTGGAGGTTATGAGACAGAGCATGAAATGAAATGTCTCTGCCTTTTCTCTCTGTCTTTTGTCCTGAGAGGCCAAGGATAATGCCATAAACAGAGTGCTACGTGATAAAAATCTTGGCAGCATCTTCTGAAATCTTACCTATACAAAGCATGACGGTGATGTGAAAGAGGGTAGAAAGTTTGTACAGAACAGTTTGTACTCGGATAAAAATCCTGAAAGTGAATGCAATAGCTTTTTGTTGTTTCCATGGTCAAGTATTTTGGTCAATCCTGCATTATGTGTGGGTATGTTAAAGCATTCACCTTTTCCCTAGTATTAGAAACCCTTCATTTCCTAGTATTAGAAAATTTTATCTTTCTCTATTTAAACTGTATCAACCTATCACTATTTAGAACATAATTAACTGGACTTTGCAGTCTTTGTGCATTATAAATGCCTGCCACATAGTAGGGCACAGTACATTGATGAAGGACTATACATCTTCTTAAGCCCTGCAAGCCTGGAACACTTATCATTGCTTTGTTCATACTTTTCTTTATCCCTGGACTTATGGCAGTATCCACAACAGTATGGCAGAATGATAGTGAGATACATGAATAAGCTCTTTAAGTCATTCCTTCATTATCCCAAAAAAAGCTTGTGTGCCAATCATGACAAGACTTCAAATCAGGACAAGATATCAAAAAGTATTACAGGATGATAGTCTCTTTTTGTACTTGAACAAAATAACTTTCTTTTGCAGAGCCCTTTTTTCCGCACTCACTCTTATACAAGAGGCTGATCGTTGCTCCAAGGATTATATAAATTCATTTCTTTAATTCATGTTTGCCTTAATAATTTAGCTGTTCATCTATGTTAATGTCCCCTTCCTCTAGTGGCTCCACATACTGTTTAAAGTTAGCCTTGGGCTGATATGTAGAAGTCTTGGTTAATCAATATTTGTTTAAGAAGAGGTCTAGATTAAATTTTTCATTAACTGTTAACTCAACACTTCCACATTTCCAAAGCTTCCATGAGTAAATTGGAGGCTTGGTGTAAAATTAATGTCTTCTAACCTATAACCAATTTAGTGGATCCTCCCTTCCAGTTTGAATCTTATTCACTGACTATGAACTCTAGCCATCAAAAACAGGTAGAAATCACATCACTGAGAAAAGCCCTCCATGATTTATGATAAGATCATGTGTTTCAATCATGCAATGCTCATGAAGTATATAACCCACTGGCCTTTACAGATTATTTCTCCCCTCACTCAATAGTAGCAAATTGTATCAGCTTGTAGTCTACTTTTTTTGCAGAGTGAAAGTTTATAGAAGGAGAGCTGAAGTAATTCAATTCAATTCAATTCAATTCCATTTTATTTCTAAAGTGTGTTTAACAAATGATTTTGTCCCAAAGCAACAGACATGTAGCTTTTAATTTATATAAATATTATATAAATTCATCCCTAATGAGCAAGCTGGGGGGTGATGGTGGTAAAGAAAACTCATTGAGATGTTAAGAGGAAGAAACATTGAGAGAGACCAGACTGAAAAGGGAACTCAGTTGTGTTGCCCCCTGCTGTAGCCTTCATGATTTGAGGTACCAACAAAGAGCCTGCACCTTTTGATCAAAATAGGCATGGTGGATCATCTGGCTGCTGCATTCTAAACTAACTGGAGCTTGTTTATACACCTACTGGAACATTCGGACAGCAAGGCATTACAATAATACAACCTAAAGGTAACAAAAGCATGAACTAATATTTCTGCATCATTATTGTGCATCATTATTATATACATGAGCTTCAAATGAAAGACTGGTGTCAACAATCACACCACGATCTTTTACAGCTGCACATGATGTAAGTGAAAGGCTGTAGCAAAACGTTGACCCTAGGCATTCAGTCACTAGATCAAAATTCTGTGGGATTAGACGGCAATCCAATCAAACTTGATAATTCTAGGAGATTATCAGTAAAACTGCAGTAGCTGAAGTGAATGTACATTTGTAGCTGTAGCATTATGACTAAGACAAATTTTTAATGAGATGAGATAATCTCAGATAGCCTCAGACTGTGCATGTGTGAGTATAGTTTCTATATTTAATCCACATGTTAATATTAGATCATGTGTGTGACCACCATAGTGAGTGGGTTCTATTATATTCTGATTTACTCCTACTGAGTCTAGAATGGATGCAAACACTGTCCTCAGATGATCTTGTGGATTATCAAAATGAATATTAAAGTCACCAACAGTTAATACTTTGTCTAAAGAAACAACCAGGTTTGAGATAAAATCTGTAAATTCACCAAGAAATTCAGAATACGGCCCTGGGGGTCTGTAAAAACCGATTAGAGGGATCAACTGGGCAGCTAGCAGACGGTTGGTTTAGCCTGTTTGTCTGCTCCTGTGCTTGGTTCTGGATTGTCACCAATGAACTAGTCCTGTTCTGAGACTATGAGCTATGCAGCAAGAAATGAGAGCAGCAACTTCCAGAGTGGGATGGATACCATCTTGCCCTAACAAGACAGTGTTTTCCTCACAATTATCCACAAATTATCTATTTATCTACAATTATCGATAAAGCCCGCATAGTTCTCCGTGAATATACAGTGGTTAAAATTACAGGTCATTATTTAATAAAGTAAACAGGAATGTCCAATTACATTACCGATAAGTCCAATAATAATAATAATAATAATAATAATAATAATAATAATAATTGGTGGTAGCAGTAGTAGAAGATTAATATTTATAA
>JAOUQY010000038.1:15289277-15300243 GCA_028566355.1 Doras micropoeus | reverse complement strand
AATGGCTGTATATTGAGTTATTTTGAGGGAAGAATAAATTTACACTGTTATATAAGCTGCACACAGACTACTCTTCACTTTGTCAGTGTTGTCCCATGAAAAGATATACTTAAATATCTGCAGAAATTTGAGGGGTCTACTCACTTTTGTGATACACTGTAAATAAAGATACATGTGAGCCAGCATTGGGTATCACTTTGGTTGAATTCTAGAAAACATCCAAAAGTCAGGCTTTTTATCAAAATTGAGTTTGTCTGTCAATAACATTCTTCAACATCTTTATTTGAAAAATAAAAAATATATTTTAACAAAATGACATTGATTTTTTTTTTTTATTTCAAACCTTTTCTTGGCTGTCTGCCTAAAATCCATGTTCACACAGGATAAGGGGCCAGTTTAACAAAGGCAGCAGTAAATGCAGTCAGTCTGCCTAAAAATGTAATAGATGTAATGCTTTGATCAACTGTTTGGACATCTGCGTGACACAGCGCAATGAACCTAAGGCTAATCAATTCAGTTTGTAATCAGACACCAGCTGTCATTTGTAATTTTCAGAACTATACATAGTAGAACATGTCAGAATTCCACCATGCATAGGGTTTTAATAGGTTGTCAAACACTTAACTTTGAAGAAGATACATGGTCCTGGATAATAAAAAAGAAACCACTACGTTCCCTGCTGACGTTATACAAGCTCTATAATTGGATTGCAAAGCCTTTTACCGAGTACATCAAATCCAAACTGATGTCAAAAAATGTGTGAAATTCTAATTATATGATAAGAAGAAAACATTAATGACAGAGGCAAAGGACGTACCTAACCCATGTCTGTGAGTTGACATAGGAGGCATGGTGGACCATACTTTAGTGAGTGGATCGTAGCACTCCACCGTATTGGATGTCTTGAGGCCATCCCTTCCCCCTACTACATAGAGCTTGTTATCGATGACTGCTACACCGAACTGAAGCCTCCGGCCATTCATTATGCCAACCTGGATCCACGTATTAGTGCGAAGATCATACTTCTCTATTGTTGTGGAACCTGAAACCACAGTTTCTTAGTTAAGTGCCATAGTCATGGATAGTCATGGATAGTAATTTATAATTAGATTTTTGTATTTGACTCTCAAATATTATACTTTTCAAATCCAAGTTTTTTTTGTTCATTTTCCAAGTCACAATCCAAGTTCATTCTTGTTCTTCACTGGCAGCAGGTAAAGAGATCTAAATAAAAGCTTTATAGACTAACAGCATATAAATGACTAAAGCTGTACTAAAGCTGCATCTGAACGGTCCTGTTCTAAAGCTGCATCTGAAGGACTAAAGCATTATAAAAAATGAATAAGTTATAAAAAGTTATAAAAGTGTAATAACACATTAATTTCATGCAGACTCAGTATTTCAGTATTAAGAATTGTTTGCTGCAAATCATCCAATGTAAAATTCAGTTTTTTTTCACAAAGATGGAAAATAGAGTGCATATAAAAGGTTTAAACACCCTGGTTAATTTGTGTAATGTAAAACATTTTTATAAAGTAATAAATGTAATAAATAAATAGATAGATAAATAATAAATAAATAAATAATAATTAAACAGCGTATTAATTTTCAATTTAATTATTAAATAATAAGAAGAAGAAGTAGAAGAAGAAGAAGAAATTATGTCAGATGTTTTCCACTCTTAATGTGATATAGAAACCAACAAAATTCAAATGAAAAATGATCAGAAACATTTTAATTTCATAGCTTTTAATCCTGCAGATGCATAAATCTGTAATGATCTATAAATTCAGTTAAAGGCTTTATGGATTGCACAATCTTGCGAGATTTCCTTTGTTGGTTATATGATACCTTAATAATAGCCAATTTGTAAATATCAGCTGTCTGACATGTGACAACATGGCACGGTGTTTAAGAGTACATCACTGTGTGAACAATCACTGAGAGTAAAAAAATCTGATTGTCCACCTTTTGAGGCATCCATGCCTCCTACTGCATAGAGTGCCCCTACAGTGGATTTGCGCGGTTTGGTCCTTGGACTCTGTAGCATCGGCCGACGCTCTGGCAACAAATGGTACTTCATGGCCTCCATCAGTAGCTTTTGACATTCCAGATCTTCAGAAAACATCTTGTTGTTTTCCAAGTCAGCAAGAAGCTATGACAGAAGCATAATGGCAAATCTCTTAAAATTAACATTAACATTTTTTTCTTCATATTATAATTTCTAAATACATGGTGTCTCTTGTATTAGATGGGAAGACTAAACTCTAATCCATCAGTAGTTTGTCAGTAAAAGTATTAGTGTTGATCAGTGTATTATATCATAAGTTCTGATTGAGGACATAATAAAAATGTTGTTAAGTGAACTATTACACACAGGTAAAGTCAGCTTCATTAATGCATTCAATTTTGTTCTAACAAATCCTTTCATTCAAACTAAAATAATGTTTTGTCCTTTTGTGTAATTTGTACTTTAGACAGTGTGTGAGACCTAGTGTATCATGTAAGACTCCCAGCACACTGGCTGGTAACATCCATATGCTGTTTGCATTGTCCCATGTTTGTTTACATTGCCATGTGTTCTTTGTTTTGGTTACCATCCTGTTTCCTTTGTTCGGGGTGAAGTATACACTAAGTTCACTGTATCTGCCATTACCAAGCCATGTTATTTATCCTAATCTTTGTGGTTCTGATCTTGTTCCAATTTCCTCATTTTGGCTTTTGCATTGCCATGGTGTCTGTTGTTTGTACATTGCCTGACCTTTATCTCTTTCTTAGTGTTTTTTGAATATCATTTTTTGGCATTGTCTGCATGTTTTGCTAAAACTCATTTTACCTGCACTAGCATCCACTCCACCTCCCATTACTGACACCTAGCCCAATTATGTTCCAGCATGATATGCTCTTGTGCACAAACAAATTTAGGTCCATGAAAACATGGTTTGCGAAGGTTGGAATGGAAAAACTCGAGTAGCCTGCACAAAGCCCTGATCTCAACCCCACTCAACACCTTTGGGAAGAATTGGAATGACAACTACATACCAGGCCTTCTCACCCAACATCAGAGCCTAACCTCACTAATACTCTTGTGGGTGGATCTAGTGGCTAGCCTTCCCAGAAGAGGTTATTATAACAGAAAAGGAAGGATGGGATGTTGAAAAAGCACATATGGGTGTGATGGTCAGGTGTCTTCAAACTTTTGGCCATATAATTTTACTTTCTCATCCAATGGCAATTTGGGAGGAAAGAGTAAATAATCCAACTCCTTGCACCTGCAACTGCATTTTACCTTCTCACATGTGCTGATGTCATGTTAAAGATATGTTAAGTAAAGCTGAGTGAATAATATCAGTCCAAATGGAGATCAGATGTAGGGGATGTTTCACTCTCTGTTTCACTATCAACTGTCAAGGCTGAACAATTCTGCAGAAGAAATCAACCACTGCCTTGCTTCTTCATACATTTCAGTGTATTTAAAAAAAAAAATTAGGTCTTTTTATCTTAGCCCTTCTAACACATTTATTTCAGCCATATCTGTCCAAATAATCCCAGAAAATGATACTTCAATTCATTCAATACATTTTGAATAAAAAGTCTTCAATTTTTTCTCAGTACTAAGAGATTGCATTACATCAAGTGCTGCTCCACAGATCACAGAGTCTGATGGTGTATCATGAGCAAACCTGAGGGGGCAGAAGGGGTAGGCGTATGTAGGCGAGTAGCAATCCTAGATCTTGTTGCCGACGCTGCACATCATAGCGCACCCACATCATCAGTGCCTGGAAAATGGTCTCTTCATCAGGAACATTGATGTCATCGCTGGACAGTAGCTTGACAATTTCCATTGTAGGAAGTAAGAGAAACTCCTGGTTCTGAATGACTTCTAAAAAGTGTTCCTGAAAGATTAATATGGTCTAATTAGAAATGTTCTACACACTATAGCAGTACTGTACAGTTACAAAGCAAATGCCTTGTAAATATACTGTATATTATACTGCACCTCACTAAGTCATGATTTATCCTTAGCTGATTTCCATTACATTCATATTATTCTACTTTATAATGTAGAAACCCTACTTTAATCCACTGCATAATCTGTATGGAGCCCCTTCAACTCTGACAACTGGTTAATATTTAACGATTTAATGCTAATGTCCCCTAAAACTATTTTGAAATGTTGCATTAAAAGCATAAAGAAATTTAAAATCATCCGTAAATCATGTAAAGCAAGTTTGATTTATAAGCCTGTTGTGCTTTTTTTCTGTAATGTGTAATGGAGAAAAATTGGATTGATTTTGATATTGATGGCGTTCAAATAGCACTTCTAAATTTGTCCATGGGCTTTTAGAGCTTAGCTAATGGAAATCAGATGCATGCATTAATTTTTTAGCCATTTGTTAACATGGATTTTAGTCCTACTTCCGTTGGTGTTCATTTTTCAGTAGAAGGACATAATAATCAGAGATAGTTGAACATATTAATAATGGTAGATGTAAGTGTTTGCAACATTGAGTTAAAACAGATTAATATGGAGCAAAAGCTTTTTACACACATGAGTGGGAATTTTAGCTAACCTCATATTTCTGGGCTTATTATTCAGTTGTACCTTATTGAATACGGTTATATATAGTATTAGTATATTCTATTTAGGAAAATTACCTAAAGATGCATTGACCTAATTTTGTGAAATTAGGCTTTTCCTATCATCAATAAGTGGCAGTTAAATATTTCTATTATTTTCATGTACGTGTAAAAATACTGACACTTTTCGGCCTGGTGTGAGACACCTAAATGCCAATCAAGTCTCTCAATGAGACAGAGTAGCATAGTGCTTAGGTTACTGACACATGGACAGTGTTACACAAAGAAACAGGATGTTAGGATTGCACAGGGAGAGGACAAAAACAAGCTTATCAAAATAGAAGTTTTTTAATCTGACACAACGTATGGTGGAGCAGGAAGCCCTATTCGCCCCCTGTTCATTAGGGAAGTGATTGAAAAGGAAGTTTCTCTGCTTGTGCTCTCTGATTAGATTAACCTCACTGATCTGGGAAGCACTGTGTAAACAGCCTGTGCAGATGTCCTTCAGGAGATAACAGTCATCCTCCTAAGTTGTTTCCGCACTTTGGCAGTAGCGTGTTATCTGACAAATGTGTGTGGTGGATCCTGAAGCCCCAGAGAATACTAAATGTGTTGGGGGGTTTTGGACAAAGTATCTTGTGCTACATTTGAAAAACAACAGTAGGCCTGCATACACACACCAAGGCAACTTAATGGGAAAATAATGACTATGCTTTCAAGCATTATATGAAAGCAATATAAGGCATATAATGTATATAATAGTAATATTTCCAAGCACAGAAAGTGTTCAAAAGTAAATTGTAGAACAGAACTACAATAAGACTTTTTATTTTAAAAAGGTATGTGCATTTCAAGTCCTTTAAAAAGCCTTTTTGTTATTTACAGCCATAGCGCCAGCCCTACCATGGTGTAGTTGTGTGCCACATTCAGCAGATCCATGCATCCTTGAGCATCAGCAAATGAGCGGATCCCCAGGCAGTTGGATGGGTGAAGCTGTTTCATTAGAAAGTTGCAGCAGACCTCAATAACTTGTGAGAGCTGGAGAAGACATGCTGCAGCTAATAGGCTCTCAATTGTCTCTTCCTTTAGCTCAAGAACACCTATAAAGTTGAAGAAAAAAGTGAACAAAACTTTCTGAATTGAACTTTGAAGAGGATTTTTATTGACATGCATAAAGCTAGCAGCTTATGTTAAGCTGTTAAGCTGTTTTGTTAATAGTTGAGCTGTTTTTATCCCTTAACATTAAAGTATTGTAAAGGCTTACAAGGTTTCAGAAAGACATCCACTTTATAAAGATGCCACTTTAAATACATTACTGTCCAATACTGAATAAACAATTTGATAGATAGATAGATAGATAGATAGATAGATAGATAGATAGATAGATAGATAGATAGATAGATAGATACTAACCAGTGTATGCAAAATGAACTAATGATCTCAGTGCTTCTGGGTCAACACCCTCCATTTTGATCTCATCCTGTTTTGCCTCCCGTACATTGTTGGTGAACATGGCAGCGAAGTAATCTGAAACTGCGCTTAAAACAAGCCTGTCATTAAGAAAAGGATACATAAACCATTTATTATATTAAAATCCACGTTTTTCTCTGTAGCTGTCCATATAAAATACTGCTTCTCTGTATCTTGCTCTGTGAGGGAGACATTACTCACACTCTTGCAGTTTGTGTGTGTGTGTGTGTGTGTGTTTGTGTGTGTGTGTGTTATTAGGGTTTTTTTCTTTGTTTAACCAGGTTACTCCCTACAGAGCTGGCAATACCTTGATTGAGTTCATTGACACATTCAGTCACTGGGGGAGCCTAAATGTATTTTCCTACTGTGTTACATCAAAGTACAGGAGCTATATGTTTGCAAGAAAAAAATAGAAGCAGACAATTATGTGTATTTAAATTTTTTTATATTCCAAGAAGTGAGAAAGTACAGTGATGATGAAATCCTTTATATGTGTGGCTGAAAATGTATTTTATGCACGAATTCCAACCAGAAGTAACGTTCTAGCATTTTAAAGTCTGGTTACTCCAAAAAGTGAAATTGGTGAAGAATGCCCTCAAAGGTTTTGGTTTGAATGTGGCACAGGAGCATTGTAGACATTTTGACAGTTGTATCTGATTACAAACTCTTGCGTTTGGGTATCAGGGTTCTGTCTGTTTTGCTATGTCCTGCAGCTACTTGATCAAAGAGTGATATTCACTCTGTGAGGAAATTACTTTTAACAGACTTTTAAGTGACTGTTTTCACCAGTGAGTTTCTCTCAGTGTTTCTCTCCTCACCCAACATAGATACATAGAACTAGGCAAGATTAAAACTAAATAAAAGCATTTCCACATAATTTTGTTGAAATGTATAAAGCTGAGGTGACAAATTATGTTTTAGGCATTAAAAACTATTGGCCAAAATTTTTTAATAATGTGCTTGGGCAAATGTAATATTCAGCATTGCATTTCTTCTTTTACAGGCCTCTTTCAGTCACAAGGGTTAGAGTTTCAATTTGGCTGGGAGGATATTTACCTGTGCGCAGGGATCTTGTGATCACCAGCTATCAAAAGCACATCACAGAGCTGCTTGTGCTGCAGGTAAGTCTCCATCTTCCGAAAGGTCTGTTCTGCATGGTTTGTGGCCTGGAAAAACTCATCTGAGCAGTTGGAGCTCATCCTAGAGTAACTACTCAATGTCAGCCTGTGAAGAACCAGAAGATCAGAGGTTCAGACACAAGCCATAAGAGGACACAAAGTGAATCTCGTAATATAGCTTTGCTACTTGGCAGGTGAGAACTGGACTTACCACATTTGAGGTTAATATGTCTATCAAGGGATTTATTATTATACCTTGATGGATATATCAATAATGAATCTCTGTGCTTGCATGTGAATAGTAAATAATGTCTGTTTTAAGTGTGGTACTTGCGAAGGGCACTGTTTAACAAAGAGTTGTTTAATGCTAAGCAGGTAAATGCAGTTGCTGTCAGTGTGTAGTCAATGCCAAGCAGGTAAATGCAATGACATTTTTCCTCAGCACATCCCACTTAGAAATGCATAATAGACCATATCAGTTTCCTTCATACTTGTCCTTCACACATTTAAATTAAATCCATTAGAGCTGAGCTCTGTAAATAAGTGGATTGAGAAGCATAATATACCAAGGGGGCAGCTTACTATTTAAAAAAGTTCTTTTTGTGGATAGGCATGGGCTCAGCATAGCATCTGGCTTCTTCCCAGCATTGTGACCATGTTAATTCTGAGCTACTCTCCCTGCAGACCAATAGATTACATGCTACTGTGGAGCATCTCAGTAATCCTTCAAACCCCTGGCAAACAATCATAATATAACAATCCTGTTATTTGGTGCCCTTCATGGAGCAAATCCATCACTCACATTTAACTAGTCCAAAGTATGGCCTTCTTTCTAAAGTCCTCCTGGTGCCTGAAGAAAATATAGTTAAGGTATTTATAACACAGAGCTTTTGAATTCTCAATTCTGATTTGTTGAAGTGTTGGTTAAGTTTATAGAACATCACAGCATGGACATTATTGCTATCTGCAAGGTTTATGTTAATGTGCTTGTTGTAATATATTATTGTTTAAACAGTAACCATTTAAACAGGGGCTTATGTGGCAGATGTTCCACATAAATGGGTTGAAATGTGTGCAGTTATTGATATGATAAAGCTTTCCATTTGATTTTTGACATGGGAAAGTCTTTTAAGACAGAGGGCTTTGGGGTATCTCTCTCACAAGGCATGCTACCAAGCATTTGTTTGTCATATGTAATAGAGAAAAAAGAGGGATGACAGTTTATATGTGGTATAATGTAAATGATCTCAGGAACTAATGTATCTCGTGGACATTCCACGACATTACATCACGTTGGTATGGATCAGGATGGTAATGGCATCACATCACCCTGTTGCTGAATATTTTCATATAACTGCATGCCATTTTCATGTTTTATTCCTTACTTAAATGACGTTTGGACTTTTGAAATTTTAGTCAGAGAGAAACCCTTGGATTATCTACTTATTGTTTTGTTTGACTGAACAAACAGTAATAAGGATGATCTATAAAAATCTAATCCCTATTGTTATAACAAAAGATTAACTGGCCGTGTTTCTTAATTCCATGTCCAGTGTGTTATTGTTATCAACAATATACTGCTGCATTATCCAAAAAGAAATATGAACCACTCTGGTATAACATAAGAACATGGTCTCTATGTTATATTCTGGTACTAAAGATGTAATTACATAGTAAATCTCACTGAAGGCTGTTTTGTGGAATCAATGACCTCACGAACTACGACTGTAACTAGAGAGCTGTACTTGAAGCAGTGTCCTAGACTCAAAGGGCACGCGTGTGCTGCCATCATAATTCAGCACACCACTGAATTTTTTTTTTCACGCACACCACTGCACCTCAGATTAGCTTGATTACAGAGTTCACACTCTCTATTTTTAGCTGAAAAGAGTGATCTGGTCTCCTTGTGGTGAAAAGCATGTCATTGCTGTTTTAGTTCATCAAGCTGATCATCATGCATATCACATATCACATCTCTGTGGACAAAAGAAAAACAGATCACATTGATATGGACAAGGTGAAACGATAATACCAAGATACATGAAAGCAGATTAACAGACTCAGATACAAAGGTACAAAGCAACATATCAGAACTGCTGAGACTGAATGTAATTTTTGCTGCTCTGTTCACTTGAGACCCTGTAGTTGATTTGCATACATGGCTTACTACACACCCAGGGTCCCCGTGTCATTAATATTTAAGGCTAATAGTTGCTGCCTATACAAAGGGCATTTAGAGGTTTACAGCATAATTACACTTGAGTCAAATTTTCTTAAAATGTATCATAGTGTGTTGTATTTAATATCACAAATAGCAGAGTACCTCAGTTTTTGCAAAGACTCCTACAATGCTGAAACATGATTTTCTGATATACCTTTATATCCACTTAACTGGTTTATTTCTTGTTACATTAAATATATGGGTAATTTATTGCCCTATCTGTTCTTTGGCATAATGCTGTGTTTGCTGAGTTAAAAAATAAGGTGGTGTAAGGTGGCGGTTGTAAACATGAGAGATGCATTACTTTATTGCCAACTTCAAGAAACGCAAGGACTTTTTTATGTCTCCCTCTATCTGGGAACACAACTGCCTTTGTATTACTCTCTCAGAGGCAATAAATTTGCAGGAAACATTTATGTTCTCCCTAGGCGTTACTTTATGAAGGACAGTGCATGCCATTGCAACAAAAATGCATCCAGTTTGGGTAACAATGCCTAACGAACATATTAAACATGTCTTTCAAACACTCTTGATTAATTTGTCACAGAGTATGAAACAGGTATGAACCTCTAAAAGATTTACTTGGCTTAGACTTTTGCTTTTCTTATGTAAGTTCTATTATGTGTAATATATACTTTCATCTAACTTTATCTCACAAGAAACTTAAATATTATATTTATAGTATACATAATAGTTTCATTCAAATGGCTGTGAAATAAAATGATCTAGAATCACAGTGATGTTTTTAATAAAACTAAATAGCTGCTACCAGCAAGCAAATTTGACTTAATTACACTATTTTACATGTAATATTAGACTCATAATACATCTGCTCTCTAGTGTGTCATATCAACATACAATGTTACCGGCCCATTGGGGTGTGGTCAGCTAAATTTTGGTGTAGCACAGCATAGTTGGGGAAACTACAGTAGCATGCAAATGTCTAAGGCATTTTTATATGCTTACAGCATTAGAGAGTGAGTAGAAAAGGCAAGCTATGGTATTAATGTGGAGCAGAAACAGCACACTATGGTATTAATGTAGAGAAGAAAGCGCACACTATGGCATTAATGTTGAGCAGAGAACTTACATTAATGTATTCATGTAGAGCAGAAAAGGCTCACTGGTATTAATGCAGAATAGAAAATGTACACTGGTAGGAGTGTAGAAGTATGCAGTGTATTGTAGAAAAGGCACACTGTAACATTAACTCAGTGTTGAAAAGACACACTATGGCTGTAATTTGGAGTAGAAAGGGTACACTACAGAAATAATTTAGTGTAGAACAGGCACATTATGGCATTAATTTAGTGAAGAAAAGGCACACTATGCTAATAATTTAGTATAGAAAGGGCACACTATGGCAGGAATTTAGTGTAGAAAAGGTACACTATGGTAGTAATTAAGTGTACAAAAGACACACCACTATGGCAATAATTTAGCTTGGAAAAGGCACACTACTTAATTTACTATAGAAAAGTACACAATGGCAGTAATTCAGTGTAGAAATGGTATACTACTGCAGTAATTTAGTGTAGAAATGGTATACTACTGCAGTAATTTAGTGTAGAAATGG
>JAOUQY010000038.1:15274886-15285076 GCA_028566355.1 Doras micropoeus | reverse complement strand
CAGAGAGAAAAAAAGTGACATATATTTTAACACAGCTAAACAGACTGACTATTCAAGAGACTTTCATTCATGTTCATGGCCCCTTCCTTGCCTATATGATTATCAAGCAGCCAGATTGATATATCACAGTTGCTTATCACAAGAACAGGTATAATTTCTTAATTACACAAGGTTAAAACACATTCTCAGGTATAACTGGCTTTAATTTTCTGAACGTGTAGCTCTATGACAGAATAGTTACTATGCAGTACAGCAGCATTTTAAATCACTATTGTGGCACTTGCTGCAGAGGCATCACACTCTGATTGAAAAATGCTGTACACCTCTCCTTTACTTCTTTAAACCTGGACAATGACATTCAAGGTGTCAACACTTTATGGATAAATGATGAATCTGTACGTCAGATGAAGCTCAGAGAATACACCTGACTTACTGCTCCTGTCCAAACAAGAGTGTGTCATTATTTTCCAGGGCAATTGAGAGGGAATTGAGGTATCATTCAAAATAATACCTGCTGACTCAAACCTTTACTTTTCCACTATTAAAGGGTCAAAATTCCTCTCACACTCATTAAAAGGGCAGTCCAGTGAAGGACACACTGAATATAATGTCATGAAATGTAAAAGGCTTAAAACTTAAGCCTTTTACAGTATAATAACAGTAAGCTTATGTTACTTTATCTTTAATTACTTAAGCAGTGGTGGCTCATTGATTAAGGCTTTGGGTTACAGATCAGAACGTGTTGTTATTATCCAGGTGAGCTAGAGCAGAACGAAGGGCAGTGAAAATGGCATCCTCTGTCAATCTGGTGGAAGTGCTGCTTTCAGGTGACTGAGAACCAGTTTCTCAAAGCACTTCATCACAATGGGGGTGAGTGCTTCCGGGTGACAGTTGTTCAGACGTGCAGCAGAAGTATGTTTTGGCACTGGAATGATGGTGGATATCTTCCAGCATTTGGAAACAGTAGCTTGGGCCAGTGACAGGTTGAAGATGCCAGTGAAGACCTGAGCTAACTGTCCAGAACATACTCTGAGGACACGTCCAGGGATACAGTCAGACCTAGCACCTTTACTTGCATTTATTCTGCTCAACACTGAACACACTTCAGCTGTGGAGAATGTAAGGGAGCTGCAGTCCTAGGGTGGCCCACTCCATGTGGTATGTTGATTTAAACAAGCATAGTATCTACTGAGCCCCTCTGGAAGGGAGGCAGTGTTGGATGGGGGGTTGCAGGATGGTCTGTAGTTTGTGAGGGTCTGGATGCCCTTCCACATGGGGTAGGGATCAGAGTTGTGGAAGTGCTCCTCGAAAGACAGTTTGTAGGTTTGTTTGGCTTTCCAAAGCCCTCTTTTCAGGTTTGCCCTGGCTGAACTGTAGACCTCAGTGTCACCAGATCTGAAAGTCCCGTGCTTTCAGCAGCATGTGAACCTCGGTATTTACCAGAGCTTCTGATTAGGAAAGATTCTTACATGCTTGACAGAGGTGACTTTGTCAATATGTGTTAATATAGTTTGTAAAAGTTGAGGTATATGTGTCCAAGTCTCTGTCCGTGGTGGCTCATAATGAAAACATACTCCAGACAGTGTTGTGAAACTGGTGTTGTTTAGAGGAGACAGCTCCTTCCGGCCAAATTTTAACTGTCCTTGCATCTGTTTTCACACATTTGATGAGTACACATATCTAGGAGAGGTTAGCAGACTGTCCATCTTTGTGTTGCTGTCCAGAGTCACAGCTCATCCATTTTATTCACCAGAGACAGTGAGAAGTGTACATTGGTGAGAAAAATGCTGGGAACTGGTGGTCGATATGGGTCTAGCTTTAGCTTAGCCCATAGACCACCGCGCTTCCCCCGCCTTTGTTTATACTCTTGATGCTTGTGCCGGCTTCACTCAGCTGAATGAGCCAGTTCAGCATTTCACGCTGTTCTAGAGATTTCCCAAGGGAGTTGCAGGTCATTAAAAAAAATATTTATATGAGGTGAGAATACATTCTGGATGATATCCCAGTCTATCACAGGGCACCATGCACATTAAGGATGTACCTCAACATGAATACATTATTTGGATTAAACAACTAATGCATCTTAGGAAAACATTTTGGATTGGCAGTATGCATCTATACTATACAGATATTATATGCAGATCCTGGCATTGCTGCTCAATAACATGGGACTACTAGGAGACTACTGGGAGACTTGGTTTTAGCCCCACTGCCTTACTGAGCTCCAAAACAAAACTTGAAAAAAATTTGCTTTCTTGAAACTTGAAAAAAGAGTTTCTTGATTTTGAAAATCTGTTACACAGAGGAAGGAATGTTTTCAATTTATAATCCAGAAAGGTGTCTGGTTCAGGAGTTGAATAATGTTATGTTCTGTAAATTGATATTTGTTAGTTTAGTTTGTGAATGAAAAACTTCTGGCTTAAATCAAAATATAAAAAAATATGAATATTTTGAACACTAAACAAATGCATATAGAAATAGACACACCTTAGGGGCAATTTGGAGTTGCTGTGATTTTGGGATCTGGGAGGAAACCAGGGAGGCTAGAGGAAATCCTATGGACATGGGGAGAACGTCCGGATCTCCACACAGACATTTCAGGATAAAACTGGAGTACTCTGGAGTTGGGAGGCAACCATGCTCCCAGCTGCACCATCAGGCCATATTATTTTTTATTATTTTCTTGTAAACCTTCCTCTGTTAGTGTGGTTCTTCCATCCACTTTTCTGCTCCTGGGAGCATATCACACTTTGAATCCACTTCTTCCTATTCTTTTTCTTTTAAGCCAGAAAACCATAGTATGTTCAGTTTCAACTAGAGAACAAAAACTCATTTTGTTTTGTCATGTATCTTTTATTGTAAATTTCCAATTAAGTTAGAGATCTAATGGTTTAAAATTATTCAGACTAGTCAAATAGTCCAATAATATTTTTTGTTTTTCATTTTTGTTTTATAATTTACAATTATTTGACACTTTTTCAAAGTGAGTTAGAAGTCAAATGCTTGGACCCAACAGTAACAGCTTAGTGCCACTTGAAGTCACAAGTCTAATGCCTTACCCACTGAGCCACCATTTCTATGTATAAATTGTATAAATCACATTTTATTGTGAGGATGGTGAAGCACTGCAGAAATGTTGCTGCTAAGATGCATTTCATCTTTAATTGAGCTGTGATTTCATTCACAAGCTCAATGGGATTGTGTTTGCATAGTGCCATATATTGTAGTTACTGTAGTCCCTTTGACACTGTTGTAAGCTAACCTGCTCTCAGCCTGACAGTTCAGTAAAAACAAATGACAACACACACTAGAGGTGACTGGAAAACCCATATGTCTTTTTGAGTTACAATGTATGTCTTACTGGAGTAAATCTTTTTGTAGTTGTATCAAGAGGTCAGATTATGTAAAAAAAAAAGTGTCAGATATTATCATGAATGTATTAATATTCTTTAGTATATACAACTAAATTGCACACATATATATGTACATTTGCAGATATATATGTATATAAATACATGCACGCTATGAAAACAGGAACCACAGAGACCACAGAGAAGATGCCATTAAGTTTTCTGGCTTTACATATCAAAAGGAGGAAAGACAGATGCTTTTGTCCTTTCCTGTGAGACTCCAACCACAAACAACAGGATATGACACAGCTGGAAAACAATCCTCAGTTCATCTATGCCCTGCTAAGCAGTGCTTTTAGAAGGTCCACCCTAAGGCTTCTTTGGGCCATTTTGTGAGAGAGGGGGGGGAGAGAAAGAGAGGGAGATGTCTCCTACTGAGACCGGCATGCTTAATTATGACAAATTATGCATCTCCAGTTTATGATGTGAAATTTAATGGAAAAACTCAGCTGGCGGAGCAATTTAGTGTGAATTTGTCGAGACCACATCTGCTAAGCAAAGATAGAATATTTATCTAAAGATTCATGAGCTCTGATTATACAGTCTATACAGTCATTCAGGATAACTAAATGATGATTGTGCATCCCATAATTGTGCATCTCTATATCAGCTATCATTATTTAAAGTGAACTGCAGTTTTATCAAAAGTAATACTTAATGAATGAATTAGAGATTGCTATATGAAATCCATCAACAGAGACCACTCCTTATAGATGAGATATAGAAGTTAAATATCCACAACTACAGCATTTTGCCTATTAGATGAGCAATCCCACTCCCTCTTGCCACTGTTGTATTAGCATACTGTGCATTTACCCTTGTCTCTGTCTGTGTGAGGAGCTCATACTGAAAAATTAATGAGGATGAGGCCTCAACCCTGCCATGATTATTACAGAAGATCATCAGAAACATTCTAAACATAGCCCTCAGCATATATAATAAACTGCTAGTGCTTTAATGGATATAATGCAGATTATTTCATTTCACAAAAAGTAATTATTACCATGTTCTCATTCTTTACTTTTAAATGATATAATATCAAATTTTCGAATTCTCTAAATGTATAATTGACATTACATATTTTGGAACTGTAGTTTGAACGAATAGTGTTTATATGTTTTTTCAATCCTATTGACAAAAAGGTAGGGATTCAAACAGGGTGTAATGTGTCTCATGACTGCCAATTGGATTTGTGGTATAAAATTACTGAACTCAAAGCAAAGAACCCATGGCAACAAAACTGTCTCACTGTCAAGATTTGTTTGATAATCTTAAAGAATGTGCCAGCATTATTTACCACCAGTGCAAAGATTTATCAGCGCACTTAAGCCACCTTCAAAATTAGCTTTCACATCTGAGTAACTAATGGCATGAGAGACTAATAAAGTGCATTTTGTAGCTTGCTTATTTCAGCACACTCTCAGTAGCATGTTATTTTCAGCCTGTGCAGGACCTGATGGTCATACATAAATCATACACTTAGGTGCATAGCATGCTGGAGACATTAAATTTACTAGTGCGATATGAAAAGAGTTTAAGAACTAATATTGAATGCAATTTTATTACATAATTACCTAAGCATATATACAGTACTATTATATATGTATTTGTGTCTGTGTGTAAAATTAAATGAGATTTTCACATCTTTGATTGTGTAAAGTATTGACAAAAGCTCACTAGTTTAATAAAAGTGATGTAATGGCATTTCCTAAGGCAAGGCTCACAAGCAATATCAATCAACAGACAAATCCATTAACACTATGTAGGCTTTCAGGCCACTGTAGTAATTGCCATGTGCTTTTAAAGGGTCAAACCATAGTAGTCACTTAGAACATTTCTTGCACATGAATATAAAAAAATTAATGGTTCATTCAATAATTTAGCAGTCATTCTGCATATTTACCTACTGTAATTGATTGAAATGACCTCATGCCTACTAAGATCCAACTGTATGGGGGGAAAAAATAAGCTCTTTAGTGATAGAAAGTTTACATTAATAATATTGGCTTGACCTTCTCTTATTGAAATCCTTTATTATTTTAGGTATGTCAAAGTGTAAATACTTAAGTATAGCTTTGTGGTTGCACCACTTATGTTAAGATGAAACAAAAAGCAAATCCTCTTTGAAGAGCTTTTACAAAGCTTTGTGACATCTAGACTGGATTACTGTAATGCACTGTATCTTGGAATTAATGAAGTATCTCTTTCATGCTTACAATTAGTTCAAAATAGTGCAGCCACATTATTAACTGTTAGAAATGCCCATCTGTGACTGTTTTTTAATCCGAGCTTAAAACATACTTTTATTGTTTAGCATTTGGCAGCTGTTAAACTGTGGAATTGTGGCTCAAGGACAATTGTTAATTTATTGTAAAGCAATTTGGTTTAAATGTGCTTACTTACTTAAAATTTACAGGCTACTGTTGTTTATATTTTGGTGTCATTGTGTTTAGAAAGACAAGTAGTTCACCCTGGCTTTGATGCTGATAATGTCTTGTTTAGTTGAATATTACAAACAATACTATAATATCAGGGATGCTAAGTTAATCTCCTCTGACTCCTAGCTCATTATTTTTTCATTATTCATATAAGACATATTATTAGTAACTACACAAGAAATAAACAAAGTAAAATGTATAGTTATCAGTGATAATCATGCTAGTGCCCAGATGCTGAGCGAAATAGCTTCACCACAAAACTACAGTTAAACTTAAACAGGTACATTAAAATGGACATGATGAAGCTGACTATGTAAGGGGGTACTAGGTCAAGCATGATATGTTATATACATATTTTACACATGTATATGCATACTGCATATTCCCTGACATGACATTGTATTGTCATGATACATGTTCCCCCTTTGATCAGACTCCATGAGACAGAGAAAGGACCCAAATTTCTCTCAGTGACATCCCTTTATATAGCAGGTGACTGACACTTCTTCCTGGGACTGAACCCTGCCATACTGTGAGATCGCATTATACTAGATCAGCTATAATGACCTGTAAGAAGATAAAAAGGCATCTTCCCTTGATGCCAACAAACACAATGCATGGATATGAACGGTTTATTCATTTCAGTTCAGTCATAATTCAAGTTATTCCATTAAACAAATGTATTACTCTTTTCCTAAACTACACTGAAACCTGTCCCTTCTGCAGCTAATTCATCTTTGTTTTTTGTTTCCTTCTCAGTTTTATAATATTTGCTCCCATGCTCTGTAGGCAGTAGCATTCTTGCTGTAACGTTTAAAACTCAAGCAAGAATGGGTTAGCATGTGTTGAAACTTGAGATTACAGATATATTAGATACAAAATATCAATAACCCCCTGCATATATTCCTGAATCTTTCAATAGGTGCTATGTGTGTGATAAAAGCACAAGCCTGGTTGCCTCAGCTGTTGCCAGCAAGATGTCGGACTAATGAATAATTTATCTTCAGATATTTCAAAAAGCTATGTTTCTGCATGGCATGTGTAATGTAAATGAACTATTCCCAGGTGAACAGTGGTGGCAGCTGTGTGGTGGAGTTGATTAGAAATTGATATCCTCTGAGGAGCCAACATATTAGCAGTGTTGCCGAGCAGTAACACAGCAAATGACAATAAAACAAACCCTGCTATTACTGAGTTCATGTGACTGGTATAATCAGCTTAACTGAAGTGGCGGTTAAATACAGTAGCCTCTACATAATGATGGTTAAACCACTTATGCCTGACACTCTGTACAGCTTACTGTAAATCTACCCACTGACAGAACATAAGCTCTGCCATTCACCTTTGCTACTAGACTTAATAGATGTAATTCATTATGCCATGCAATAAATACAGAGGAACGTGTCTCCAGGTGTAACATAAGCAGTTTCTCTGTGTTGCTAGTTAACAGCTGTAAGCATATCGTCACAAGTCTGCCTCTTCTATTTTTGCACAGAGTTTTAATTTTTTTTTTTACCTGTCAGTGGCTTCCTCCTCAGTACACTCCTCTGGGTTGATCTTCAAATTCTCCGTGCTGATCTTGCCATTCTCTTTAGCAGCATTAGACAGAGAACTGTTTTTCGGAGACTCTTCACTAACCTGGAGGTGCTGGATGATATTCTGTTGGTGCCATGATTGACTGGCTGTCCTGACATAAACAGGTGTTGGGCCAGGGGTGGGAGACAGAATGCTGTGAACCGGGCTATTGCTCTTACGAAGTCCTCCTCTATCCCGAGAGTGACTCTTTAGGCGGCTCTGGATTGGTGTGCCACCATGCTCAAAACCCTCTTGCTGAATGTACCCCCCATTTCCTGCTGATGTCTGAGAGGAATGACTGAACCAGCGCCAACGAAGTCTGAGGATCTGTTTTACATCAAACTCCTTCTTCCCTGACACAGACATCTTATATGCCCTCAACGTGGTGCCAGTGGCTCATGGAATCCTGACAATAAGGAGGCAAAGAGCCTGAGTCTTACGTTCAGTAGATTCTCCTTCTTCTTTTGTCTTTTGTTGCTCGTTGTGGTCGGTGAGCGAACAGTGTCTGCAGCTTTTGTCTGAGACCCCCCCTCCAACTCTGTCTGCTGCTCCTGGTGTTCAGTTATAGCACATGCATGATAGACTCTCTGTCTTTTGCCTTCTTTCCCTCTCCTCTGCTGCTCTGTGCCTTTCTGCATACACCCATGAACAGATATAGAGGGAAAAAAATAAAATGAGAAGCACTTCCAAATGCCCAACCCAGTTTCCAACAGCTAATGATGTTGAACAGAGACAGTACCAAAATGACAGAGGTCAGATCCTAATGATGTAAATCATGTAGCATGGGAAGGACAGGCAGCAGTGCTATCATCCTCCACAAGCAAGATCCTCTTTTCCTCTGGCTTACACTCTGCAGATCTGTTTTATGCTCACACATGCACACGTACACTTGTTTCTCCTCTCTCTCTCTCTCTCTCTCTCTCTCTCTCTCTCTCTCTCACCCACACCCACACACATACACACACACACACACACACAGTACAGTGTTTTTATCTGATGAGGTCCCATAGGACAAAGGCTCAATCTCTTCTCAAAGAAACCATCCAGAAAAAAATATGATCATTCTGTGAACCTCAAGCCTCAGTGACTGTTAAGTACAGAACATTGAATACAGAAGTCATTTTTTTAAACATAAGGTCCATGGATGTATTTTGAGTGAAGTCAATGCTCAGTAAGAGACAAACTGCAACATGTAACTTTTCAGCAGGAGAGCAATGCAATCGCAGATGCTGTGCTCATCATGAAACACTACTTAAGTATTGTAATTTACAGTTTACATGGGCTGAGACCTCCTCACTCTAGTGCATAAGATGAATTTGGGAACAATGCAGAATCTATGTTGGCTGGTGATTTTATTGGAAACATGAGTCCAAAAAATACAATTACTTTGAGGGTCAGACCCCTATAATGCATGGGCAATGCTATATTAATTGTCTGACATGTTATTTTTCAAATCACTAAAAGTTGATGTGTTAGCCTATATAGTTAAAATGTTATGAATGTAGCGTATTATACATGGGGTACTTCACTGAAGTCATTTTCACACTACATTTCCAATCCTTATTCCATCTTCTCTTATTAATGAGATGTTTATTGCATTCAGTATGTTAGTTTGAGAGAGAGAGAGAGAGAGAGAGAGAGAGAGAGATGTACAGTATACATATAGGTTCCTCATCTGATTCTGTACATAGTGTTCCTAGACCACTGATACAGACAATGATTCATTAATGGGCTGTATCTCAAGTTGACTCTTTTGCTATGAGGTTTAAAAATACGAGAAGGGTTTTCAGCAAGCTTTGCTAAATAACAGTGCTCATGGTGAAGGGTTTCACCTATTCTGTTCTCTAGGGGGATAGTGGGACTTTGAGCCACAGACAAACTGTGTTTTATATTTACTAAAAGAAAAAATGGAAGTTTAAGTAAAGTTTGATCACATAATAGATTTAAAATATATATTTTATAATTCAGTACTATAGGTAATGGGGGACAGCTTATAAAGTAACTGTCCATCTTGAGTACATTTTTAAAAATGTTGGCACATTGTTGTGTTATATTTATTGGAACATAATCAGCATTTAAAGGCTGCACTGCATAACTATTTTACTTTCTAATAATAGCACAGACCATCATCTTTTATTCCTTATTTATACAAAAATACGGTAGAGTATAATTGGTTAGGTGTTTAATTTTCTGCACTGCTATGATAGAGTGTGTGCTGCAAATCAAAGGTATACAAACCCCATTTGGGACTCTTAAAATGCAATAAAATCTGAAATCTGGTTAATTCACCTTATGCTTCATTTAACAGACAAAACTATAAAAACACTTTTGGGGAATTTCAATTCTCAATCATTCAATTTCCAATCATTGGGAAGATACTAATTGTTGCAGTTTTGCAAGTGTAATTTTTGCCCATTCTTGCTGTGTACAGTATTTGAGCTGCTCAGCAGACCATAGTCACTGTGGGCTGATTCTCTTCTTCATGATGCGCCGTACATTTTCAATATTAGACATCTTGACTGCAGGCAGGCCATGCTGTTGTACCTTGCGCAGAATGAGGCTTGGCATTGCCCTGCTGAAATAGACATGGATTTCTTGGGAAAAGATGTTGTCGTGGGGACAACATATGTTTCTCCAAAATACCTATACAAACATTGTCCATTTTCTCAGTTCCACTTAACATATAGATACACTTTGTAGTTCTACAATTACAGACTGTAGTCCATCTGTTTCTCTACATACTTTGTTAGTCCCCTTTACTCTGTTC
>JAOUQY010000038.1:15242206-15258134 GCA_028566355.1 Doras micropoeus | reverse complement strand
CTCACCCAGTTTTAAGCTCCTACACAGCTGTTTATGTTTCAGGTAATGACTGCGTTTCAACCTACATGTGAAATTGATGATTAGCACCTGTTTGGTATATTTGGTTGATCATACACCTTACTATAATTGTACAAAATTCGTGACTTTGTGCAAGTTAAGAATTGATGCTGGTTTGAAGGCAAAGGGTAGTAACACCAAATATTGATTGGATTTAGGCTTTTCTTTTTTTTTCTGTAAATTCATAAAAAGTAAAGCATTCTTAGTTTACAGCATTTTTCCACACCTGTCTAAAACTTACTGTGTACAGCACAGTAGTGTGTGTGTAATGTGTACAACGTAAGTATACATGTCTGTGTGCTTTCAGAGTGCGTGAAAGAGTGGACCAGTGCAGAGCTGTGGGTGTCCAAGTGTGTCTGTAATTGCCTAGAAACAAATTTTTAAAAATGTTTTACATCACATGGTGTTGTATTCAAAGACACTGTACTTATAAATGCAGCCATCACATAGCAATAATTCCCCTTTGCCTTCTCGTTTATACACTGCTAACTATGTGAACATGATAGGGAGCTATCCACCTAGTTTTTGACCACATTCGGAACGACAGCTGTCCTGACCTCCAAACTGTGTATAGCCTCCTCTTATCCCTTTCTACCTTGGCAAGTGGGCTTTTTTTTGCCTTGACTCCGTTGTCTCCCTTGAGCATTATTGCCCCGCATTTAGCTAGTCACTGAAGAACATTCATTTCCACGAGCTTTGCCAGTGCTAGAGCAGGTTGTACAGGGAGCATTTACCTTTCATCTTTTCATCTCTCTTCCTAACCAAGTCAGTCCCTCCTCAGCTTCTTCTCCTTTAAATACTGTATATTCTACATGCTAATTTATCTGTCTTGCCACCAATTTACAGCTTCCCCTCACACATCTTTTTTTAATACTTGTGCCAACCAATTCAGGCTATACCGAGCAAGTATTCACAAATAACCATGCTACAACACTTGTGCTCACACTGCCATTGCGTGAATCTCTTGGAAAGTAAAATTTACTGCTTCATGTAAGTGTCCTGTGCTTGGAATTCACCTCATTTGCCAGACCTGGTGGGCTACCCAATTCCTGGATCATTACTTTCCTTAAGGTAATGCTTAAATGCAGTCCTTTAGTTCTAGGGACAATGAATAACCACAATAGGCGCTTTCGCACTTGAGGAACTTTTTCATAGTTCTTAGAACTGAGCCCCCTTTCTCGCGTGTTTGCACAGCAGGAACTGGGGATGATTGTAGTTCTTAGAACGCCGTGTACATGGACTTTTCTAGCTACTTCTTCAGGGTAGGTACTTTTCTCCGCACATAAACGTGACGTAAACATGCCGTGATTGGTCTAGACGCACGTTCCTGTTGACCGCAGCTGCCATTTTTATATATACGTGCGCACACCGGTAGCTGTGTAAACAGAAGCTCTCGCAAAATATGGAAAAAACACAACAGACTAATGGAACAACAGTGAAGTCCAGGCTTTACTGAGTCTGTATGTGACGGAGGAGGTACACAGGGATTTTGAGTCGTCTAGGTGAAACTTTCATTCAACTTGCATTTCATCTCAACTTGCTACATTATGTATTTGCTAAGTAATTAACAAAATTATATATTTTTTTTAATATAATGTTTATATGGTAACACGTAAATAAAGGTTTGTGAGGAGATATTGTTTGCTCTACTTTTTGCATGTCTTCGTATAACCGATATCACAAAAGACAAAGCGCACACAAGTAGTAAGTATTTGTAAACCTTTTCATTTCTGCATCCTGCAACAGAATCTGAAAGATTATCAAGGGTTTTTTATTTGGGTTTTGAAGGGTTTACAGTATTTAAAAGTAATGCTCCCTATGAAAAGTTTACCGATTTGCTTTATGCCGCTGATTTCAATGAAACAACAAATAACTATGATTTGAATTTCATAAGTGGTACCGTTACAGGACACAATATGCTTTCTCATATCTGCGTTACAGTAAATTAGTTCTCAGCCACATGTTAAGATGAGGCATCGGGCCGCACGCACTTTTTGAGAGCAGCACAGAATTTATATTGATTTTCTCCAATGGCTTTAAACAGCGACAGACAAACTTTTCTTTGGACATTCGAAAATTCCAGCAGTCAACATGCACACAGCTCTGATCACACTATAATTAATTATTGTTTTTGTGTTTGTCGCTCTGAAGTTATGTTGAATTACCAACCGTTGCACAGCTCACATCACTTTATTGTTCCTAGTTCCAATGCGAATGCACACTGAAAAAGGCCCTGGAACGACTGTAGTTCTCAGGGGAGTTCCACGGGGGGCAGTTCCCCCCAGATTAGTCCTTAGAAATGTTTGGAGCGAAAACGCCTATTTATTCCAGCCATTCAGATCCTGTGTCAACATGACAAGAATGTTCTAGGGAATGACTGCTGGATGGTGGCAGTGTTTCTTGGAAATACGGCATCGTGCGTCATTCTCTCTCAACATGGGTGTGCATGCACACAAAGAGGAGTCCAGGTGATAGTCTGCCCAGGGTTTGTACATACATGTAATTAGCAATACATGTAATTAGCAATTTTGCTGCATTATTCAACTGAATTTATAAGTGGCAAAAATCTAACTATTACTGTATCTCCCTTGTTTTCGTAAAGCAAACTGTCAAATATAATTCCCTCAAACTCCAAAGACAATCCATCTTTCACAACATATCAAAGAACAAAAGGATATGACTCAGATCTCTGACTACATGGTTCCAACCATGAGTCATAAGTACTGAAGCCTGAACTATATATCACGGATATTTCCTGCACATAAGGCTTGGGTGGTATCACAGCATTATGGTATACCAGGGTATTTAGAAATGCAGGCAGGATGATTTTCAATACCCTGTAAGATGCTCTATTAAGGCGCTGTATTGTAGGGCACAGCACACACCACCAGAGTTCAGTCTACTGGTAAAAAAGATGGCTTACTTTTTGACCAAATCACAATAGAGCTTTTGCACTATTGGTGGAAGTCACCACCCACTGAGTGGTACAGTTAGGATTCGATTTGAATTCACTGTAGCAACTGTGGATTTTCTACAAATAATTGTTCCGATTCTAACGCAGGGTTTTATAGCCAGTGCTTTCGATGCATAATTTTATGTTGGTCTTTGCAGGTCAGCTATTTTTTGGCTTTAAATGACCAGGGTATCCTAGCTGCAGAAGCAAGATGTTATGTTATTTTATGTTGAATCGGTGGGTAAGACTTATGCAAGTGTTACTTTGAACAACTGGGCCATTTTCCTTAGGTCAGCTGAAAAAGGCTGTGTGTGCGCGCGCTCCAGAGTCCAGTGGTGGCGTGCTTTACACCACAGCATCTGAATGCAGCTGCTCAGTCATGGAAACCCATTCCATAAAGCTCCCTCTATGCACTGTTCTTGAGCTATTCTGAAGGCAACATGAAATTTGGAGGTCTGTAGCGATTGACTCTGCAGAAAGTTGGTGACCTCTGCACACTATGCGCCTCAGCATCCTCTAACCCCGCTCTGTCATTTTACGTTGTGTACCGCTTTGTGGCCGAGTTGCTGTCTTTCCCAATCACTTCCACTTTGTTATAATACCACTGACAGTTGTCTGTGGAATATTTAGTAGTGAGGAAATTCCATGGCTAGACTTGCACAGGTGGCATCCTATCACAGTACCATGCTGGAATTCACTTAGCTCCTGAGCAGCCCATTCTTTCACAAATTTTTGTAGTAGCAGTCTGCATGCTTGATTTCATATACACCTGTGGCCATGGAAGTGATTGGAACACCAGAATTCAATTATTTGGATGGGTGAGTGAATACTTTTGGCAATACAGTTTATCTATATTGCTTACTGAGTCTGTACAAGACTTCAGCATAACACTGGAGCACTTGAGGGGGTTATCACGATGTATTTCACACAATGTTTTTAACTCTTCAGCAAAAAAGTTGTTTCCATGTTTCCCTAGTGCTCAACTTCAACATTGTTGACCAGGTTTACTCGAAGTCGATTCCAGAGTTTACTGAGCATAATGGCTAGCGAAGTTTCACTGAAATTAGGTCATTGCCTTCTCTGAAGGTCTCAAAGCTAATCAATTAAATACGACTAGATATGGAATCACTAAAATATTGCCACATAAAACTTCTAATCACCAGCAGCTCAGCTTTTATATTTTATATATATTTTTTTCTTCATATACCATATACCCCACAGTAAAATGTCAAGATGGCATGAAAAAACAGATACAGCCTAAGCCTACTGCACAGATATTGCACATTCATGTAACTATAGCATATATAATGCTACATAATGAGCAACATAAGTCATTGGCAACCCAAAAAAAGCAAAAATAGTTTCCCAAACTTTATAAGCCATCACAACAGATAAAAACCTATAATGTAAGTTCACAATGGCCTCTTAGCAAAGGTCCAATCAGTTCTGTAAAGAAGTAGACTAATTTGATTTAAATGATTTATTATTCATATAATTTACAGAATTTGTAATATTTATATAAATGGTTTTTATATAATTTAGAGAGAGAGATTCACCATGTGCAGTACCACCACACCCCACTGGAGGGCTTCAAACCTCATTAATAAACCACCATTATACACCAGTAATGGTGATTTAAAATGGTATCATTTCTCATTGAGGTCTAAGGGTTTAACCATGGAAACACCCACAATTAGGACCAGTTAACAACAAACAAGTTTAAATTTTGCATTAGGCATCAATGTAACTCACCTCCATTCATTAGTATATTATTATTAACCACTTCTTCTGACCTGGGTCACAATGGATCCATAACCTATGCTGGGATAAACTTGACACAATGGAGGACTGCACCCTAGACAGTCACAAGCCATGTCATTATGTATACGTTATAATGTAAACCATCCAAAATTGAGGAACATGTACAATTTTGTTACCATACCCAAGTCCATAATATCCTTATATTGTTTAGTCTTGATAAGTACTAGCTAGAATAAAATACAACTAATCACAACGGTTACAGTCCTGCCGACAACTGATCACTTCAAAACAACCAGATATGCAAGATTCAGACCTGCCAACCCCAAGCACCTGGAAGCCCTGTGCATATGCACACTAGAGTTTCTACCCCAATGGACTTTACTGTGCTGACTGGTGCAGGAGCACAAACAACATTTTTAAACACTTTCTAATTATAATCAATAATTTAAATTATTTTATTAAGTTTTGTTTTTCTGGATTTTTTCAGACAAAAGCCATGTTTGACCATTTTCAATGCCATATCTTATAAACGATGTTAACTGTATACTTCTAATGTTAGCCAAGTTGAACATACATTGATGGGTTTTATTTCCCCATTTAGATTCATGTCAATTGGCCCATTTTTTGTTTTACTTGGAGAAATAAAAGAAAACTGTTCTTATTATATGGTGTAAGTGGTAACTTGTAACAATACTCTAATCATAAAATGTGTAGCTCCTATGTTAAACATGAAGGTTAAGGGGTCTGCAAGACTGCAAACAAAATACAGTGATGTCTGCCCTCAAATATGGCTACAACAATAGCGCAAACTTGTGGCATTTTCTAACAGATGCTAGATGCCCTAACTAGGAGAGGATAAACAGTTACTCTTAAATTCTTTTTGTTCTCTCTAATCTATGAACTATTTTATAAACTATAATGCACTTTAGAGTCTCCTAACTGAAAGGGGCCAGTGGAATTTGTATAAACCACATCTGAAGCAAGGCTCATTATCTTTCATGTCTGGCATGGGTGTTTATAAAAGCAAAAGGAGGGGAAACTTAGCAGTGCTGCATTTCAACTCCCAACAAGTGTAGGGGTGGCTTGTTATTCCTCTCCTCTCTCAAGTTTTCACAATGCCAGCAGTGTGTCCTCACCTCCCTTTTAACCAATGTACATGTTTTCATGGCTTTGACAAATTCCTGGCTGCATGCAGGAGGAGAAATAATTACATGTTTACCTTTTGTGAATTAAATACATTTCACCCAATAATTATAGGATGAAAAGAAACTAAATGGAGTGAAAGGAGATAAAGAGACTGAGACTGTCAGAAAAAAGCAGACAAGCTGGAATAATTATAGTACTGGATCAGAGAGAGGAGGCCTAAATATCTGAGACACGCACTCTTCTGTGCCATCTTTATAAGCGGTGGTGTTCAACTTTAAATCAAAGTTCAATCAGTGTCACATTGGGAAGCTGACACTGAACAGGTGGTCATAGCAAGATGTCATAGCAAGAGGAGAGCAGAAGTGTCAAATTTCCCAGTGCAAGCTTTGTACTGCAGTCAAGCATGAATCTCATGGCCAACATTTCAAGTTTTGGTTTAATAATTTACCTGTGATTTACTATGTGATATTTTAAAGGCTTTAGTGGCATGTGTAGATTCTGACACTTTATAATAAATGCTGAACTCAACAATGTCAGAATGATAATGAATACAGAAATGTTATTCAACTGAATTTGAATACTAATTCAAAAAAATAAATAAATGAAAATTGTTGCAACCTGTGATTTTATATTATTTATACTATCTATATACAAATTATAAGGTAGCAACCAGAGTAAAACGATAAATGGATGGTATAAAGTGTGTGTAAGAATGAACCAAAGTCTGAAGCTTTAAGAACATAAAAAGAAAAACAAGTAACGTACTGGGTGCTCAAGCACTACGGGAACACCCTCCTGTGCCACACCTCTCTTCTGTTTTCTGAAACAAAAATGTAAAGGGAAAATGTGCATAATATTAGTCATATCTAAGATTACATAGATTGTGCATAGATGAAATAAGTTACATTAAATAGCCAGTGTTGAGACTGTAGTACCTTTAACAAATTAACAAAACAATGAATGTCATTATTTTTCATATTAATATTGCACATAGAATTTTGGCAATGCTTTAGGGTACTGAAACAGGCAAACTTTTTTCCCTTTTCCTTCAAAACAGGACCCCACCCTTTGCTCTCCACTTTCTCTGCTTTGCCCTTAGAGGGCGACAGTGACTGAACCAGATCCTGCACAAACATAATACAGATAGCATTCCTTTACCCAACCCTGAGCCACCCACACCCAAACGTCCCATTAAAAATGTTTTTATGAAACTCCTGCTGCACTGTTTTTTCAGTAATTTAATTCCCACACATTATGAAATTATTAGTTAAGTATTAAGCAGTTTGCCAGCACATTGAAAAGAAAAGATAAACTAAAAAAATGCCCTAAAGATAAATATTCACGTACTGCATTGTACCAGATGTAACAGTTTTGTCAAGCCCATAAAACACCTACATATCAAGAACAGAGTTTCTTAAAAACATAAGATGGATAGCACCTGGTTAAATGTTAATCGAAATGGTTGTTAAAAGTTAATGGAAATGATGAAAAGTTAATTTCATATAATATTTAAGTTAATTTGACCAATAACTCATTGTACCCATCACGATGTGGAGATCACGCTATCACAATCATCCTATGATCATGCAAAACCTATATTTGCATACTCAATCTTTCAGCCGTACTCTACACCAGCCCTACATATAATGAAGCATTCTGTTTTATCCACCTAGCTACGTCTTGCTTAAACTAAACAATACGGTCTATCATTTTGGTTTTACTCAAGTGTGTAGCAGTTTAATGCTTGGTTTTGTATTCCTCTGTCAATGTTACAAAAGCAATGCCAATGTCAGCAACTAGTCAAAGCAAACATTATCAGCTGAAAGGTTTCTTTCATGGAAACTATAAAACATCGCTGTTATGACTTTTAACCACTCACTAAACACAAGTAGTTGCTGAGGTGTAGATGTAGAGGAACCAACTTACAATTGGCTATGTCAAAGTAATAAAATTCATTTTAATGTGATTTGTGGGTCTTTTTTAATAGTTGTTAGTTATTAAACCTTTACACACATCACGATACAAGTCATCGTGATGACTGACAAGACGCGCGTTTTATAGTCACTATTGCATGTCAGTAAAATGTCTAGGATGTGTTGGTTCCTTAGACCTCCTTTAGTGTATCAAAACAATAAAGTTAATGTAATGGGTAAAATATAAGTTATGCCAAAATAATCACTGCAAAGCCAATTTAGCTCCAAAATTGGCTCTAATGCAAAACAAATTCTGCCATGTGTATTGTGGGAAATCTTACTGGTGTTTAAGACCAATATGCTGGTATAATACATGCAAATGAACACATTGTTGGACAAAATATTTTGCATATATAGATATGTGCACTATATGTACTGTGATAATCAAATGTAATTCAATGTCAAAAAAAGTTTACAATGTTTATTTGGCAGGCGTGTCAAGTAGCCATTTAATCATCAGTTAGCATTACGCTGAATAGATGTGTCATGTCTCAGTTTTTCTAAGCCATTATATTATCGTCATTGAAGTAACATTAGCAGAGATTTTGAAAAAAGGTAACGAGACAGGAAGAACATGTCTCTGAAACAAAGATAACTCAGAAAGGGTTTCAATTCTGTTCCTTTTTATGAACAGTTCCTTTTTTTCAAGATAAGTACCCAGGGCAACAAAAAGGGGGTAAAAACATCCCATCCCATTCAGTGACACTGAAAACAAATGCTGCAGTCAGCACAGACACGTATTAACCAGTGGAGACCTGCCCATGACTGCACAGCAGAACAACTGTAATTAAGTCTCTCCACTGTGGTTTGCTTTTAGCTACTAATGACCATTCCGATTGCAGAGAAAATAGCAATTTGGATGCCCGCAAATACAGCTATCCTCTATGTCTTAAAAACCTATACTAGAATTTTAACATACAATTAACAGAAATACTGATTTTGTTTATAATAATTACATATGCTTTCCTAAAATTCAATTCAATCTATTTCCTTAAATTACATTACTTATTACTACCATAACACTCTAAATAATTATCCTATTAATAATTATTCATCAAGTAATCCTAATAAAATCTGTAAAACAAAATGTTATCCAATGAGAACATCAGAATTATTCATCTGTGTCAATTCTGTGTTCAACTGTGCAAACTTCAATAACATCCATGATTTTCAAACCATAGTCAGGACCTCTCACTATTCTGCCGCTTCATTATAATGCTAGTTATTCCAGAGCTGCGCCTGAAATAGACCTGGATGTGTGGTGATAAAGGCCAGGCTGGATGAGCTTGTCATTGTGTTTGCATAGAATAACATGAGGCAGAGCAGCTGTGTACACTCGAAAGACTGACATACAAGAGACTTCTACTTATTTACATGAATTCTGTTGCTACTAAGCTAAAGCTGAAGCAAACAAATTACAACAAACAATTGCCTGCAAGATCTTACATAGAAGTGTCAGATGCTACATAAAATTAAATGGGTCGATATAAGTTCAAATATATATAAACTGTGTATTAAACATGTGGCATAAGACTTTGTGAGGGAAAGTATGTGCCTTGTAAGCGATCTACGGTGGGTCCTAAAGCATGCATCTATAGTGTAGGGCGCACTCTATGTGAAAAAAAAATGCACAGCCATGAGAACGCCATCTATTCAGTGTTCACTGCAAAGAAAGTTGAGGGCCCCACCCTGGCCTCCAGTCCCACACATTCCTCGATGTAGCAGTCAGGCCAGCTGGAACAGAGCCCAGCCTCTCCTACAGTGACTAACTCCAAAGCAACGTCCTACACTCTGTGATCACTTTGTTCACACAGTTAAAAGTATCATCAAAACAGGATATTCTTATTCTCTTAGTAGAACTTTCGGACTGATGATCATGAAAGACATGCATCCTCAGGTGAAATATTCTGGGGCTATGATATGATGTAATATGATGTAAAAAGCATCTGTGATACAGTAACATATTCCATGTTACATGCTGATTCACTTACAGGAAATTAAGAATAATTGCTAATTATTACTGCTTTGCCATATCAACTAAACTGAAAACGCACATCAACATCCTCTACAAAGAGCATCTGTAGATATAAAATAGAAAAAGATAAACACATGCACGGAGCGCACTAAAGCAATCAAATCACTCAACTCATAAAAATAGTTGAAAGGAAAGTTAGAAAGCCATATAGTTTTAAAAGCCAAACATTTTATTGAGACAGTAACACACAGAGTCTAAAAAAGAACATATATATACCATGCTGAAGAAGTGGAAGTATAACACCCTGCAAATGGATATTTTTACTGATAGGACGTTTAGGCAAATAGGAGGTATGAGCAACAGACAGGCCTAGTGGCTGGTTTGAACAGTTAATTAGCATTAACTAATTAGTGTTAAACACTAACTGAAGATCCAATAAGCAAACAATACATTAAAATGAGCTCAGTGTGAAACTTTCAGTATATTAGATTTATATGTAAATAAATTATAATGAGAAAATAGAATTCAAATTCAATTCAAAATCGGCATTACTATTAGCATTTAAGGAATTTAAATGTGCACTGATTATAAATCTGTGTTATTAACCATACATGTAAAATTTGTCTATGTTAAGGATTATGTCACGCCTGAAATATAGCGAGGTATTTTACCATTTTGTTCTGTTACGCTGGGTATAAAAACAGAGAAGAAGGAAATACTTGTTCAATCATGCTTAGGTGTCATCCACCATGCGATTACAGACAACTTAATTCTGTACATACCTGAGGTTTATGAATGGAATGTTCCAAAATCTTAAAGATAACTGCTCATTAAATACAGTAAACAAGTCCCTGTCATTTATCTCCAACAAGTTCCCAGAGCTTCGATAACCTAAGGCAAATACAGCCTAGACCTGCAAAACATGTCTGCCGAGTTCTGTCCATAATATAAACTGTATTCAGTGTTTTAGACTCTTTCTGGTGATTCCTGTAATCCAGCAATCAAGACGGGATTATGTGGGAGCAATAAAATGATTTGCAAAGAGAGGGTGTTGAACATGTTGCCACTGGAGTCCACTGACATTGAACACATTATACAGTGTTCATCTTGTTGCAATGTCAATAAAAGCATGTAGGCATGAATATGCAAGTTGAAAAACAGCTCCTGTGGATCGTTTAAAACATTCAGAAGTTGGCTAACCATGAGAGACTAAGTGCTATTCTATTCTTTTGTTCATGTCTATTCTTGCATGGAATACGCCCACAATTTTACACCACTCATGATGCTACCACACCCCTTAATATCAACTGTTAAATGCATGCTGCAAGATCTAAATTGATGTATACGTCAACTATATTTACACTTTATAGTCTTATTTAACCTTATTTTCTATGCTTGGGCATGAGTAGTCCCTTAAATTGTAAGTGGAAATAAACACGAAATGTGCTTACACTGATCCACAAATATTATATTCCATCACACATGTTCCAGACTATTGCTTGCGACATGCCGCATGGAAAACTGTGTGATTCTGAGTCACTAACTTGCTGGCGTGGCTTGGTCTTTGGTCAACTGTTCCTAACATTCAGAGTCAGTATTTCTCAACCATGGCTTAGTTTAGACAAGTCGAAACATATCAAAATAACGCAACAAGGACAGAAATGCTTGCGGCCATCAAAATTACAGCTGATCACGATGCATTTATACATGCCTGCTAAAACAGGTTTGAATCAATTAACAGTGATCAACATTCGAAATTAAGACAGATTTCTGTATGACTACATGTCTGAATGCTCTCATTACTCATAGGACTATTGAGCCTTAAAAAAAAAAACAGCAAACGATAATTGCACCATTGGTTGTTAAGAGGGTTGGTCCTCATCTACTGTTCTCCAAATTATGAAGATGGCAAACCCTTTACAAGCCTAAGGAAACAACAGAGGAAGTGTGCACAAGTCCAAAGTCTTTCCGTTTCACAGTGGTACAGTAAACTCCTCAAAAGCACCCATCCTTTCTACACTATCAGCCAGAGAAAGTGGTTACTTTATCTGAGACCAGTTACGTTGATCAAGGATGCTTCAAAAACACAGTACATAGTCTGAATTAAGACTGCAGCACTTTGGTCCAGTATATAAGTCATTAACAATTGCAATCTGATCACCCGTCTTAAAATATCGCGACACTTAAGCAATCAACAAGTTAACAGCCGACTACTGAATCTTGACAGATCCCTAAATGTCATACGACCACACACAAAGTCACCTATGACCTATAAACATTTTATTAATCTTGCACAGACTATTATCAGGTCAGCAGACACTGCAATATAGGGATATGCACTGCAAAAGAGAACAAGAAGGGTGTGGCAGTAAGGGGGTGGGACTGAAATAAACAGTTCCTCAGCAAAGTCAAGGTTTTACTAAAAAAATATAAATAAATAAAAACCTGATTCTACAGTCCAGCTTGGTTTTCGACTTTTTCAAAAGGAAAACTTTTGCAACTTTCTCTCTGTTGCTTCCTCTCTGTTGCTTAAGCTCACTGACAGACACACTTCTTATTTAAAGTTTTGCCTTTAGATTGGTATGTCTAAATGAATCTTCAAGCAGTAATCTTCAAGACAGAGTAAAAATAAAATGTCTCGTTTTTGTTTCTTCTAGCAAGCTGGGCTTTTCCCCCTATGTGCTTCAGACCTGGTTTCAATTAGTAAGTCTTTCCAAACCACTACATTCCATCACCCACCCTCCCTCCTTCCAGCCCCCCTCCTCTTCTCTCTCTCACTCCCCACACCCTGCTCACAATCCTCAGGCAAGAAGAAGCAAGGCAGAAAATGGAGAGAAGAATCACAACTCCACCCATTTTGCTACTTTTCAACTTCACTTATTACATTTGGTTTAATAAAACCTCTCCACGTGTACTATACCATGACCAAGACACTAAATAAAGCATCAGTTTGCCATATTTTTAAAGCCAGTTAGATGAACATAGAAAAATGTCCAAAAAAAAAAAACTGGGCTGTTACCACATTTGGTAAAAGAAACTGTGCGAGTTAATATTACAAGAACACACAAAATAACTAAATATATTTACACATATTTAATATATACATTTAAGGAAGATGTATTGCATATCACCACAAGAGTTTTAAAGTTTAAAAACTTTTCCTGTCCCCACTCTCAGTGCGTGCGCAGTTGACTCGCAGGAGCCACCCCGACTTCATCCACGTTGCACCGCCACGCTGAACAGGACTGCTGCAAGGGTTTTTTTTCGACTACAAGGGTGTGGGACGGTGTTTGCATGACATGCAAAGTATTAAAAAAATTTCCCTTACAATTAATTGTAAAGCACGTTTGGCTAGGGTTAAGCATTTCGTCATCACTTAGAAACCTGAAACCTTTTCTCGAGCACGTTCTGGCTTTGCAACAGAACTTTAACACTATTAATTTCACAAGTTGCACTGTGTTCAAAAGAAAATGAACATTTCATTCTCATAGTTCTTGGAAACATGCATAACATGCATGTCAATAGTGCAAACAAATACACACCCACTGTCCCGCGTGTTCACGTCTGCACCTCCTGAGGGCTTCCTATATGAGCGTTTATGAATAGTAATCTGTTCATGGCGCACTATAACCATGAAGACTTAGTAACTCCAATGCCTACAATTTTTCTCTGGAAATATATACTTACAAACTTCATGGGCTCGATAGCAAAAGCAGTTTGAATTATAGGGAAACGTAAACAGGAGTTTTTCCTACCTGGGAGCAGTTCACTGCTTCCAAACAAGTTTAACACCTTGGCATGAGCATCCTGCGTCGCGCATGCCTTTCTGCCACAGCCGCGAAAACACTTCTGTCCCAACCGTCCGATGCAGTCTGACTTGTTTTTAGATAACTTTCTTTGCCTTTAATGACTTTGCTTTTTTTTTCCTTTTCTCCCTCCCCCTCTCTCTCTCACTTTGCTGTATGGTCGTAACTTCGGGCTGTGGAGAATGGCTGAGTCCAGGGCACGGCAAAGATCTTCACTGGGAAGGAGGGAAGAAGGGAGGGATGAGTGGAGGGAGGGAACTGGAGCAGGGAGTGGTCGCCCTCATCCCACCCACTGCTCCCCTCACAGCCCTGTAGTCGCCACGCGTTCAGAACTGCAATAATGATCTAAGTCCCTAAGCCTGGTTTAGGATCTAAACTTTCCGACAATGTAGAATAACCAAAATGTGTTAATAAATATTTTAATTATTTACGTACTTAAAGTATACAGTATATGATTAAAATGAAAGAGCAGTTGTGCTGTGCTTGTGCTGCAGCTAGACACCTTAATGAAATACTTCACTTGTAAATATTTCAGCTTTGATTCACCCCATCTTAAAGTTGAAGAATAACAGTAGCCTGAACAACCAACTAATGGCGTCTGTTGCCCACTGATGCAGTTAGAGGGTTTGTTATAACACTGTTTTTGCTTCCTCTCAGGTTGTAAGGAACACTTACATTTGTGCACACTGAAGTACCAGAAAAACTGGTTTATACTTGGTTAATACTTGAAGGGAAAGTTGCACAGTACTCACGCTGATGTTTGTTGAGGCCCCAGCATTGAATTCTAATGTTACTTGAGGCAAGTTAGAGGTTTTTGCCAGAATTCTTGTAGTCACTATGCACTAGGGGTGTCGAACTAAATCCACAAAGGGCCGGTGTGGGTGCAGGTTTTCCTTCCAACCACGCAGAAGCCACACCTCATTCCACCTGTTTTTAATCAATGGATCTAGACTTTCAGTAGTGTGTGGCTTCTGCTTGGTTGGAAAGAAAACCTGCATCCACACTGGTCCTTTCCTTGGTTGGAAAGAAAACGTGCATCCACCCTTGATATGCTAATACGTGAAAGTCCAAACTTTGCTTCTACTTCCAAAATGCTATGACCAAAATGACCAAGCTCCAACCATTAATCTGTGTTGAAAATCTCAGAATCACGATAACTTGCCATTCTCACAGCGGAAATGACTCTAGAAGCTTCCATAGATGTCTATCACTTTATATATGCACTGGCGGACACAACCAATGATGTATAGTTTTTCTGGTACTAGACATCAGTGGCCGCAGTTCATTATCTTACCAACATGGCAAGCTAAAATCTATCAATCTATCAATCAATATCAATACTATCAATAAAATTCTTTGTCTTGAAAGCCTCCCCATTTTTCCTCCATACATAAATGATGGTCAGTATGGCCAAACAGTTACATTTTTTGTTTTTCCCAAGGAGTACCAGTATTTTATGATGTCTTTGCTGATTTATTTTGATTTTCCCCATGATGTTAAGCAAAGAGGGCAAGTAGGCTTTGAAGGTAAGCCTTAAAATACGGGAAATCCCCAAGCAATTAAAACGTACATTCAACTTGGTTCATGTAAACTTCTGAACCACAGCAAATTTTGAAAATGTTTGTGTCATGTACAAAGTAGATATCTTAAACAACTTGTTCAAGTTTAACAACATGGAATCTGTGGAGGGAATCATTATATAGCCACCAATCAGCCATAACATTAAAACCACCACAGAGCAGGTATTAATTGGGTGGTGGATGATTGACAGCACTGCAGTGACCCTGATGCGGTGGTGGTGGTGTGTTTGTGTGTTGTGCTGGTACAATTGGATTAGAAACTGCAGTGCTGCTCGAGATTTTAAACCCCACAGTGTCACTTCTGTACTGAGAATAGTCCACCAACCAAAAATATCCAGACCCATGGGTAGCATCCTATGACCACTGATAAAATGCCTAGAGGATGACTGACACAAACTATACAGCAACAGATGAGTTACTGTCTCTGACTTTATATCTACAAGGTGGAGCAACTAGGTAGGTTTGTCAGAGTGGACACAGCATTTAGAAACTTCAGCAGCACTGCAAGTTTCTGATCCAATTGTACCAGCACAACACACACTAACACCACCACCACCACATCAGGGTCACTGCAGTGCTGACAATCATCCACCACCCAAGTAATACCTGCTCTGTGGTGGTCCTGACCACTGAAGAACAGCATAAAAGGGGGCTAACAAAGTCTGCAGAAAAACAGA
>JAOUQY010000038.1:15180185-15201606 GCA_028566355.1 Doras micropoeus | reverse complement strand
GCTACTTTTTAATAGCAAGTATTTTCAGTTAGTTTTAGTACCACAGCTGACCCAGGATGAGTTTCAGACCCCATCCTGGGTCAGTTATTGGCCACAGATGGTCCTGAATTGGTCCTGAACCAGATAGGCTTATAATTTATCCACGGAGGTGATTAAGGCCCCATGTTATGTGCATTTGCCTCTATTGTGCCTTGTAAACCAGTCATTTATAGTTTTACTAACTACTCCAGGCTAGTGTGTGTATCCATCCTGAGTACAACTGACTTCATTCCTCATGTTGTGTCTATCTGTTCTTCCTGCAATATCGTGCACTTGTTTCTTGTCAATTGTTGGAAATTTAGCTCTGCTGCTCTGTTAACAGCCATATGGTTGGATTGTATCTGCCTCAGTTGTAAGTCCCTTTGGATAAAAGCATGTGCCAAATGAATAAATGATGTAAGTGAAGCTTGCCAAACCCATGTGTTTGGAATGCACCTCACAAGTAAGTAAAACAGGGCCTCTTTCTAGAAAGCTTTCCTTCAGCCCAGACGCTCCTCTATAATAAGAGTTACTAAAAGACAATGACAAAGAGAAATTGCATGTGGCGGTGCAAGAAAGGGTCTGACAAGACAGAAGCGGAAACACTCTTTATATCCCTTGTGGTACCATAGCAGTTTTTCCTAGCATTAAAGGCCAGTTTTTTAAAAGCTCTTCTTTGACAAGTGTATAAAGGCAGAAGCAGCGGTGTGCCATAGATCAGACTGCAACGCCATTGTTGCTCAGGCAGGTCAGATAGCCCCAAACTGAGGCCATGCATGTTGATGAGGTTGGGCAGATGTCCACGAATATCTGAGCACAGTGCATGGTTTTTTTTGCATCAAAATGAGTTGTCCTAACTGATGGAGGTCCTTGGGGACTTCCTCGATTTCTCAGCTCTGCATTCTTGCAGAGTGTGAGGCACTCATATCATTAACCATGATATCAGAGCAGGCGGGGATGGGAACACATTTAGATGTCTCCACAGTGACAAGTTCAACTCTTGTAAACAGCAGACTCTTTTTGCCTTGTACCAAATCAGATCCTGTTGCTGTATTCTACAAACCCCATTTCCAGAAAAGTTGGGACACATTCTTCAAATGTAATAAAAACAGAAATCTGAAAACTGTTAATTCACTTGAAGCTTTATGAACAGATAAAAGGACAAAGGAAAGATTTCCAGTGTTTGCAATGATCAACTTAATTCTGTTTGTTAAAAATAAACAAGTATAGAATGTGTTGCATGCCTGCAACACACTCAAAAATGTTGGGATAGAGGCAAGTTTACCACTGGGTCACATCATCTTTTCTTTTAATTATACTTTTTAATAATTTGGGAAGTGATGATACTAATTGTTGCAGTTTTGCAAGTGGAATTTTCGCCCATTCTTGCTATGTACAAGACTTCATCTACTCAACAGTCTGTGGTCACTGTAGTCTGAATATCCTTTTCATGATGCGTCATACATTTTCAATAGGAGACAGATCTGGACTGCAGGCAGGCCAGTCAAGCCATGCTGTTGGCTTTGGGGTTTGTATATTAAGCTTTTAAAGCCCAAGAAACGTGGATGGAGCTGCACTATCAGTGCTCCCTTTTATACTATTATCTCTATATGGCTAAAAGTATAAAGCGGCATAATGGGTTATTAACCCCAACAGACTCTATTTCATAAACAAACTATCACAGCTATGCATGAATCATTGGATTGCTTTGTTTATTAAATACTGTCATATCATTCCTGCTGTTTTTTTATTATTATTTAATTTGTATTTCATTTATATTGAACTGTATGGATATTAGTAGAGAATCTGGGGATCCAACATGGTTCACACATTTCAAGCAAGACATTTTTGTTAGAGAATTTTCTCACTGAATGTGGTTCTCATTTAAAGCTCCTTTTATTGATAATACAATGATTTGTGTTTTTAAAATGCAGTACTTGAAGATCTAGATTTTTGTTGAACATCTCTAGAGCACTTCACTTTAAAAAGGCTGAGGGACAAAAGGGAAGGGAAATATAAAAAGCATTTCCAAAGTAACTGATTTAATGTAATAGAAGTGAGTCTAACCTCTGCACTCTTGTCTTTCACACCTGTTCTCAAGGATGTTGTATAATCTGAGTCACTATTACCATTGCTGTGTACAGCACTATGCCCACTGACTCAGGGGAAGCAATACAGCTATTGTCCTGGCATAATTGCACTTGTATAGTGCCAGTGCTCTTTCATTACTTGGTGGTCCGAATTCCCTACTAGTGACACCTAATGCAGAAGTGCTGCCATTGTTTCAGAGCTCCTTATTGTGTGGTAACATTCTTTCAAGTGGTTCTTGTTTTTCTCTGAGATTGGTTTAGCCTTGCAAGGGCATGTTGTTATTCTTTGATCAATTGAAGACACCTCTGATAAGCAGATTTGTTTTGCAAAAACAATATTTAAAATTATATATTTAAAAAATCAGCATTAGTCAGCATTAAACTGTGTCATTTAAATATGATATGACTTTTCTACTAATTCTTCCTTCATCCTTTCCTTCTTCTTTGTCAGTAATGTATGATTACTCATTTAAGGCCAAATGTACATTAATCTGACATTATGTACATTTAAACTATCTAATAACATTGGAAAATGGCAAAATAGCTCTTAGAATTAATCCATATTTCTTATATGTGTACTAATGTGAATATAAAGTTACCAGAAACCTTTCTTATTTCCTTTATGCTAAAAGCAGCACATTCTATGTTTTATGTCAGTTTGATTTGCCTGAAAGAAAAGTCCTAGTCCAGTGCTTCAATTCACTCCATTCTGTCCCCCTTCTCTGCCCCCATCTCCACCCGGAGCTTTCAGATGCAAAATAAGCAGACATATGGAGAGGAGGTCTTTCTCTGGCCCTCCTAAAGATTCAGATTGTATGACAAATCACGTCCAGCGCCATCCTCCCAACCAAACGCAGAATCTCCAGACAACAGCTTCATTAGAGTGAAAGAAGGAGTTTTTGCAGCTTTGCCGAGTCAAGCTCGGACCTCTTCCCCTTCTCAATTACTCCATTGTTGTCTCCAGCTTCAAGTTATTGCACTTCAAACCATATGGCTTATTTGAGCACCTAGAAGTGATGCCATCACCCAGCTCCATGCCTCAGTTACAGAGCTGGGCATTGAAGACAAACCAAAACAAGGAGGGAGGAACTATTCGGAGGCATGTTTTTAAAAAGTATCTGATGCCTATGTGTAATTACTGACAGCTAAATAAAAAAATAGCTGTTTCATAATGTACTTGTCTGATGAATAAATAATATTAACAATATTTTGAAGCATTTTGGATATCTGTGAATTTTCTTTTTTTGCATGAATGTATATATGTATTGTTAAACATCATTTAAATGCTTCAAGAACTGAAATAAAATATTATGCAATCTAAAGGAATGATTCTCACTTCTCTAGAAGCAAACAATTATGTAAGCAAAGGAGTGAAGAATCCAAAAAAACACCTTGTAAATTTAAAGCAAATTACTGGCAGCAGAGTTGCCATGTATTTAATATAATTAATATTTGCAGAATTATTATTTGGTGTATGTTTATAGTAATGACACATTATACTGCATTTTTTTAAATCACGGTTGTAATACCTCAGGAAAAAAACTAAAGTACATAGATTATCTATTTATAATTAAATAGCTTAGTTAAATAACTATTTATAAAAATAGTTTGGATAGTAAACATCATCTATTTAGATTAGTGTTGCACTGTCTAGTTTTACTCACTGTTTAAACTTGTTTTAGTTAAACTACTTCACTCACTTCATTGAAGCTATGTTTTTCCTTGTTTAACAAAAATGACAAAATAACATAAAAAGGGAAGGATCTTGTTTAATGCTTTGGCACAGTTTTAGAGTAAAGTAAATGATAGTGTATGATTTACTGTGCTATTACAGTAGAGACTAGGAAGTGCTACTGAAGCAACTTTTAGGTCATTTGATACATTATAACCTGCCAGTACTGTGGTTTATGCTATAAAACACATGTAAAACACATGTAAAACACATGTAAAACACATGTAAATGTATACTTGTCTGAGTATAATATTTTATGAAGAAATTGTGGAATTTGCTTACAGTGTGATGATACTCCATTTGTTTATTTTTAAATTTAGGATATAAATTTATCTGACCGCATTATAAGTAATAAAGTGATTAGCAAGTGGGACATTATGAGATGTGCATACAGATAGTTCAGTGCACAAGGCTGGGGGAGAAAAAAAAGGAACCCTAAATAGGAAGTGGAGAACGTGCCATTAGTTAGACAGCTACAGTTCACAAGTCTGCTGAAAGCCCACTGTAATGTATGCGTTAGTCCTGCAAGGTCAGGTGTGGGTAGTTATCATTAATCAGGGCACCACTGTGCATTTGTCCTCTTTTAACGATGGTATAACATAGGCAAAGCTTCTTCACATTTTGCCAAGTAGTTGCCCTGGTTACTTTGAATGATAAAGTCTTTAGAGACACAGGTCTTATTGTGAGCACTAATGCAGGGTAAACTAGAGGTAAATTATGCACTTGCACAAATACGCAAAGACAAGTGAATGCCTCGCTGTAGGGTTTGTCTTTAAACTCTGGCACCTGATTGATAGTGTAAGGTTCACATACTGGTACATTTTGTGTCCAGTTAACAATGCAGACCTCAAATTAGCATTTAGATAGCCTGTAATGAGATTCCAAAACATTTTAATAATAGCACCTGTTTTGAAAGGTTGTGAATGTAGGAAATGAAATGATTGAATAGATGAAGTGAAACTCTGAGGTGAGAAAAATATCTGATATATGAAGAGTAGCTACATTATAATGGAATTATTATTATTATTATTATTATTATTATTATTATTATTAATTATTAATATTGCCAAAGAGTTGGGGCTAATTATTTCTTTATATATTACTATTACTATATATTATATGTTACTATTTAAGTGAACAAATAAATAAGTTAGGTTGTATTATGCATACTCTAAGATGGTTATCGAAAATCTTTTTTCACCAAAAATGTATGCATACTTGCATAGACTACATAACAGTGAATAAAACATTGCTAGATGCAGATATATTTACATAAAGTAAGTTAGAGACAAAGTTGATGATGAAAGTTGTTTTCATTTTTCGCGTTCATGGGTGTGTGTGTGTGTGCATGTGTGTGCATGGGGGGTGATTTTCTGCTGTGAGGAGTGGTGTCTTGGTACAATAGAGACACTGGAGTAAGGAATGAATTATCATTCAAGAGTAATGGTCCTATTCTACACTGGGTCTGGAAGCAGGAGAAAAGGGTCCACGAGCTTCAGGAGAGGGGAAGGGATTATTCGTAGGATTACCATGTGAAAACTTCTATCAGACTTTCTGACTCAAAGACCCTTTGCGAACAGTAATCGCGTTAATACCCGGGGATTAATGCTGGGCCAGACCCGAAATTGAATTTTAATTCGAGTTGCGCACATAGATATGAAATAAATGGAGAGGCATTCTTAAAGAGAAGAAAAGGTGTCTGTCTCATTCCAGTCTTTAATAAGTGACACTGGACTGCTTGGGACGAGGGGATGAAGGTTCACGCGCACACACACACACACAAACAAACACACACACACACACCTGCCATGCGAATTCACATCAATCCGTTGTTTAAGTTATGATCACTTCTCGTGCGGTTTTTTCTCCTTTGGGTCGTGCTGAAATCTGAATAAGTTTCTTTTTTTTGCATTAGGCATTGATTATCTAGCGATTTTAGGCTACATTTTGCCTGCATCCTAAGCTGTGTGTAAAGATTGCCTCGGAGGAGCAGCTCAAAGCTTCTTTGAGTAATGCGCTTGTTTCATTTTCTCACGTGTTTCTGCTATTGAAATGCAATAAGATCCTGTGCACTTGTGCCTAATCCTGTCAAAATCTCCTTGGCAACCCCTCTCAACTGTGGGCAAAAAAAAAACCCTTCCACCCTTCCACCCCCACTACCCCTTCTCCGCAAAACCCACTTCCATCCATCACTTTTATGGAAATAAGTCGCTTTAGGCCTATATGTGCAATAAGGTGCACGTTTAAGGCAGATCGCTAATGTCCTAAGTAAGCCGAATGGGCGTTCAAGCTGTTTTGCGTCTTTGAAGTTATTGCTGACAGGTTGGTGTTGAAATAATAAAATCGACCTCTTCCTCCATCAGGAGCGTCTGAGATGCAGCAGCGCCACCGGAGGCCCCTTTAACACTAAAGCAATAAAACAAGTTCACTGCTAGTGCATCAGCCTGGAGCACAGAGCCTGGAGGAAAAGAGAAAACTGGGCCTATTGGCTCTAACTTGAAAATTTCATATCTAGTTTTTTCTATTCGTTGATGGTGAAGACCCAGCTCTTATTTCTCATGTACGTTTTTTTTTTTTTAAGTTTGGCACTAACTTCAGGCCACGCAGCAAAAGCTCCAAAGTGCTTCAGAGCGCAGGGTGTTTTTGTTCATGCTGGGACGATTTGAATGAGAATAATGCTATTGGAGTGTTGCAGGCCGAGGAGAAAATGAGTGACAAAAGCGCAGAGGCGCAAAAATTGGACGGGGGACAAGGCGTGTAGAGCTGAAAAGGAGAGCGAGGAGACACGCACAATGGAACAATTCACCTTATAATCGCTTTGATATATTATACATGCCTGAAGACTCTAAACATTGTGTAATTATTTATAAATGACTGTCCCCCTGTCCTCATAATACCACAAGGAGAAAAGCGCTGCAGGTCTCTCCTCCAACTATTCCTAAATAGTGCCCCCTTTCTATTTCTTTCTAAAGGGGGCGCAAGATGCAGGCGATTGAATAAATTGAATAATTAATGGTCAATTGTATGGCTGTCTCATAAAGATGTCTTTAAATAAACCTTAAGAAATTGCGCATAGCGGGGCAGTATGATTTAACGGCGTCTTTCATCTGGCTCAAATTCAGCTGAGAGAAGTGGGCAACACTTGTACAGTTGTAACACTGCGTTATTGGAAAGTGTTTCCACAACGTGTTTTTTCATTGCCAAAACAGGCGCTATAAGGCAAACAAACACTGACCTGCAAAATTGCATCTTACATTTTAAAGGATTAAAAATATCTGCAAAGTATCTGAAATCTTTTGTATTAAATATTTAATACCATTGTTGGTGTCCAACAAAGGTTATGCTTTATAAACAAGAAAACCAGGTTATAATGGAATATTTTAATCGTGCTTATTTATAGGCTAATTTTACAGATTTATTAACAGTTCCAGTTCCGTGTAAGGCTTTTTAAAATTATTATAAAATAATTTCCAGCAGTACGTACGCTTTGTTAAAGTTATGAACCAGACAAAAAAAATAAATTTTATTGCCAATCTAAGGAAGTGCGCCTAGCCCGGGGGTCTGTGTAGTCCACTGAGTTTGGCTAGTGGTTTCTTTTCTTTTTCCTTTAGAGGTTTAACTTAAAGCGGACTTTAAGTCCTGCGAGGACAGATAGCAACAGTGGAGCTCGCGTGGCTCGAATCGTTCTCGCCCTCTGATTGGCCAGCGGTGATTACAGGCACGCTTCAGAGGGCGAACAAACAACTGGCATAAATTATGCTAATGAGATCGCCGTGCGGCACGGGGCAGACCTGATGCAACCCATTCATCCATCCTTCACCGAAATGCCAAAGCGCGGGGGGTGCGTTCATTGTCTTAACAGGGTATATAAGGTAACTGAGGCCAGTCGTGTGCCAGGCTCACTGGCTCACACGAGCTGATTGAAGAGCAAGAGCGAGACGGACGCGTGCCTTAAACTTCAACACAAACTTACTTGTGCGACTTTGGCTCCCCAGCGAGAGCTCTGATCCTTGAGTTTACCTCCCAAGCTAGCAACAGGTATGTATGTGATGCAGAACATATCTCCATTCTAGTACGCTCCAGCTGTAGTAAATTCGGATAACTTACTAATCGTCTCTTTCGTGCATTTTCCACAGAGCGGCGAACAACGTGCACCGCAATGGAGAGCGCGTTCTCTGATGTGGACAGCTCCAGCTGCGACTTTTCCTTTCCTCACACGGATGATGAGGATTCCCGCGGCAGCATGCACGCCGCCTCGCCCGCGTCCTCGCTTGCATCTTCGGGGAACAGCGCACAGGACGCCGGCGAGCTGCAGCAGAAGAAGAAGCGCAGAGGCCGTGTGCGGAGCGAGGCTGCCATTCACGTGGTAAAGAAGAACCGCAGGCTGAAAGCCAACGACCGCGAGAGGAACCGCATGCACAACCTGAACGATGCGCTGGACGCCCTGCGGAGTGTGCTGCCTGCCTTCCCGGATGACACCAAGCTCACCAAAATCGAGACTCTGCGCTTCGCTCACAACTACATCTGGGCACTGTCAGAGACCATCCGCATCGCGGACCAGCGCGGGAACAAAGCGAGAGACTCCTCAGCCGCAGTGAGCTGCCTGGCGGAAGCACCGAGCCCGGGGAGCGATGCGTGTTCATGGGCATCAAGCGCCTCCTCCTCAGGCTCCTCTCCATCCTATAGCGCTTCAAACCCCGGCAGCCCGGAGGCTATGGACGATTACGGATTTCTGCAAGCCGACGTCGTTTACTGCTACCACAGCTACCCTGGCATTTATTAAACTATATCTCCTAGTCCCAAATCTTCTGTAGCTAGCCTAATAAGGGAAAATATCATTTCCTTTACCCTTTATTAGAAGCAAGAGTGCAGAGCCAGAGACAGATTAGATGTTCACTGTTTGCCTTAACTACAGTCAGTTTCCGCGAATGAAAATGTTCTTATTTTTGTAAGTTTTTATTACTGAACTTAAGGGGTTCCGGTACCTTTGCACTTTTTTTCCACCTTTCTTCCAACTCGACCTCAGTGCCAGTCAGAGGGAAACGATGCTGCGAACTGAGAAGACAGATTTTCTTTTTAGCCATCCGAGGTGAAAAGTCAATTTTACAATTTGTTAGGCTGATGGAGCAGAAAAGCGAGCGTGAAAATGCAGTTTCAACGCTATGACAATAGAATGAAAGGCCATCAGAAAGACAAGTAACTGGCCTTATGCATTATGTATTTTGACCCCAGGAAATACTGTTCTCCTCAGTGTACAGAAAGACCCTTTTACACGAGGGAAGAGGCTTTACTGTTACTTCTTTTTTTATTTATTAAACCCATTGCTTTCATGATATTGTATTTTTATTGTATATAAAGAGATTTATTCTATTATGTATTTACCTCAAAGTACGAGTTGTTACAGACCTTTTTGTACGAATAAATATATTTGTTTTTTACAAAGATCATGCATCCCTGTAGGTGTTTACTTTGCAATCAATAACTGACTCACACATTCTTCATACACAAACTGCCGGGCTGATAATGAGGTTTTGGCTGTTGGAGTGCCAATCCGATTCCCTGCGCGCGACGGGACAAAGACGCGTCATGACGCATTCAGAAGTTAATAACGGTCACAGCGTCCATATGCAGCAGGTGATGAAGCTTTTATGCTAACTGACGCGTTACTTCATCTATCATCCAACATGACTGCATCTCATCTTTACAGAAATTAGAGCCTTATAAAAATCATTTGCAAAAAAAAGATACAATTTATCTTTCAAAAATGATAGGCAACAAATAATTATAATCAGTGCGTACTTAATTATATCAAATCAAACAAATACAGTCTATTAAAATATATTCTAGCAAATGATTATATTACTGTTGTTCAGTGCCTACTACATGAAGCATCACTTTCCATTCGCTGATGATAAACTAAGATGATTACATCTTGTTTTAAAAATAATATATCAGGATTAGTTTATATCATTGAGTCATCATATAATCATCATATGATTATAAACATATCATTTTATTTTAGGCGTTATTCGTTGATCAAAACGATTGCCCCTCATTTTAAAGGAAATATTAAGCATGTCCTGAAGTCAGTAAAACCAAAAATACAGGGCGGAGATCTCAATTCATCCGGCAAAAACCAAACCATTTTAATTGCACCGCACTTTAAGTTAAGGATTAAAATATTTTTTATTTATTTTTTATTTATATATTTTTATATTAAAATACTTTGTATTAATTCCTAATAGGTTACCGTTATTCGAGGGAATCAAATCGTCAAATTGATTCAAACAAAAAGAACAAATTTGTTATAAAAAGTTTATAATTTCTCGCAATTCTAAATTATAATTCGTTAATATACAAACATGTATTACTATTAACCTCGATGTGATCTATTGTTTATAATTTGCTATTCATATTTTTCTTATTAGAATTTCTTTTCAGGATTTTGAGCGCTACAGGCTCGGGTTTGAGCTTTTCAGAAGCGTTTTGTGGAGGCGGCTGTGTGGATTTGGAAGGGGGTTCGGGTTAAATCCTCTATTGGAGAGTTCCGCGTGAGGTCCAGCCAGGGCTCTTGTAACTGCACGTGTCGGGAATCTGCGGGGACAATACCGCCGCTCAAAGGCTCCGGGACACGCGCATGCCCCCTCACATCGGAATAAAAGACAGAAGGTGGTTCGGGGAGGGTACAGACCCAAGCCCACGGCACTGTGGCACCATGGCCTCATTGCTGGAAACAGCACACTGGCAACACTACAGCTGGGGCACCTGTTGCGATTTTCCCTTAGTACTCCAGGCTCCATAATGATGCTTCCTGCTTAACGGCGGCGCGTGGTGATGAGACTGCTCTTAATGAAGAGATTTGTGTGTCTTTGTTCCCAAGCACAAGACCATACACAATTTGCAGCATAAACCGAGTCTACTGCTTCCTCGCATCTGCAATCACATTATTACCAGCCCAGTAAACTTCACTCATTAGAAAAAGAGCACATACCGACCAGTAATGGTTATAGCACATAGTAGATTAGGGCAAAACAACAACAACAACGACGACGACGACGACAAAATTATACTATGATATAATGACCACATTTTGAACTATGCAGTAAAGGATTATACCTTCTCAATCTATCTGTATTTTTCTTCAGAGATATGTTACTTTTCTACTCAAGTCAAGTTCACATTGGATCCTCTTCTTTAACATAAAACCCCATTTTGTTGCCTTGCCGAACGATTAAATAATTTTATTTAAATGCTGTCTGCTACTAGTCCGTATTGTGTTTTATTTATTTCAAAATCACTTTTAATTTTTAGCATGTTTACAAAGAAATAAAATGCCTACAACCGAGTCTCATAACTGTGCATTGTTCCTGGCCTCTCATCCCCTCAGGGCTGGAAACCAGTATCAGTGTGGCAATACTCACACAGGTCACAGGTCATTTAGGGGCAAGAGACCTCTCACATCCCAAGGAGATGGCCTTCATGTCAGTGGGCATAAAAACATCAAAACGTCCTTCATGTTTATACAGCAATGAGTACATAGCTACACATTCCACTCAGTCAAAGACATGGCTGTGGATGGTCAAATGATCCATACAGGCTTGATCTATTCTCATGAGTACCCAAATATCACTGGTATTCACTGAATAACCTCAGAAAGGTCTGATTACTGCATATTATTTTAGCTATTAAAAGGTACATGGTACATGAAAAGAAATGTTTCTTTACTTATTTTAATTTAAATATAGTCACTGATTGTGGTGCAACTAATTTCCAATAGTGATTACATATTTATGGGTTTAAATGTGCAGCACTGCCTCCTCTCCCTCAGCCAGAGATGCAGAGAACAGCACTCTGGGACAGAAAAGCGTCTGGCAGATTAAAAAGAATGGACAGAAGATGAACGAGCAATCCCAAGACACCCAGAGAGTCACAAGGAAGCCCCAGTAGCTCAATGGAGAGACCAATTAAACAATAACTGCAAGTTAATGACCAACAGAAGGTGGGATGGTAGGGGAATAAGTGATGAGTCAGACAGCATGTGAAGACCAAGAGAATCCTGTAGAGGGCCCTGCACAAGACCAAATATACAGTATGACTCCACAACATTGAGACACTTCCAACATTATATAACACAGGAAAAATATTATAGTTATATTTTTTGTTAAGATTTAAAAAGCATAACCATACAGTTTTATTTCAGGATATTTTTATACTTATTATTGATATATTTCTCTGGCTGAGGAAGTAGACATTTCTGTGCTTTGGATGACAGTAAGACCAGTGGAAAACCTGGATTCTTGTTTGAGCCTAATTCTCTGGTCTTATCTTAAACAGGGATTAGCTGATGAGTGCTGACAACTCCCTACACCTGCCCACCACAAAATCCACCTTCAGATCAGTACAATCCTTCCCCTTAGCACCCAAACCTAAAGCTTCACACCTTGACTCTTGAAGAGACCTGAAAGACCTTCTGACAGCAGTGCAGAGTGATTAAGCTGACTAATGATCTGTTGGGGAAATAGAGGCTTATTTTGAGTCTAATTGAGTATACAGATGACACATATTTGGCACTGCCCAAGCAATTAACTCATAAAAAATTGGGTAAAGATTTTGAATAATTTGTTGAATAGTAAATTGGAAAATATATATTTTTAAAAGCAAAAAGAGAATTCATTTCATGTCAGTAAGATGTCCGGCGTTAATATGTAGTCTTTCCAGAAATCTTCTCCAACACGTGAGCTACAGACTGTAACATTAGAAGGGGTTTTAATCTATTCTTTCGGTCTGCACAATAGAACAGTATTGATCTCATTGTAAATTCCTTAACATTGTTCTCAATTTGTACACCCACTTTAGATTCTTTGTCTGATAGAACTAAAGCTGCCCTCATCTCAAGTCCCCCCCTCCTTCACAACCCTCCTACAGTCAGTTTTACGATACAGCAACCTTTTTTGTGTGCTCTCTTGACCATGCAGTGGAACCACAGTGTGCCAGGAATGCTAAGAGTAAAGACCCCTTGGGTCTCTTCAGTGTGATGGCAGGGGCTTCCTCCTCTTTTGCCATGAGTCTCCCCCTAATCTGCATACTTCAACACAGACAGTCACGATTTCTTTGTCCTCGCTTGCTGTGTGTGTGTGAAGGTGGAAATGAGTCAATTAGAGTTTTACACCTTGCTCTGGGCTGAAAGGTGGATGCCCCATGTTTAGAATATTGGCATAAAGCATACCGCACTCTCTCCAATTTGGCAAGAGTGTTTATGATGCTAATAAGTGAAGGTCTTTTTTGATTTGCAAGTGAATAAGAAAACAAATGTTGTTAGATTGAGGGATGGATACATAATACAAGGTGGAATCCCAATAGATATCAGGCACAAGATTTGTAAGTGCTTTAAAACATTAGCTATTTCATGGATCCTGTACTTTGTAATGTTTACAGGTTTGTGGTGTTTTTATTGTGGTGAGGATTTACATTGTAGAGAACTGATCTCTGAAACAGGAAAAAGTCACTCATGTAGCACTTCAGTGAGCAATGCAGTTTGATTACGTATATATCGTCCTTTGGTTACAGAGTAATGCATTGCCCCACTTGCTGCATCACTGGTTCAGTCATTTGAGAAGCACGTCCACCTGTACTGTGAGTGCAGATGTTCCTGTGTGGCAGATTAGGCATATGTCATCCATAACCTGAGGAAGAGGCCAGCCCTCTGGTTTGAGGCTTAAAAATATCCACTTTAGAACGTGAGGCAGACAAAGACACAGAGGGCACTTGCCTGAGGGCGGCCTGTTCCGGGTGGCTGCCTGCAGTATGTAAAGATACCTTGTCTTCATTTGTAATGGAAAGCCACTGACACACACCTACGGCCAGCCTCCGCCTTCTAACTCTCTCACACAAACACGCATTTCAATAGTTCAAATTTTCCTTTGTATAACCGCCATGCCCTGTGTATTCCCCATTTATAGGTAAACTAATGTGTGTGAAGAAAAGGAAAAGGGATCCATTGGTATTGTTCTTTTTGAGTCAAATACTCCTGCAATGATCAGGAGTTTGGATGACCTTTGAAACACCATTGAATGACCCAACACTGTAAAACTGTTATCAGCTGCTTTAATTTCTCAGGTTAATCTAACTGTAATGCATGTCCCCTAAATGGTGGGAATATCTGACAGTTTTGAACTTCTGGGAATATTTGCAAAAACTGCTGCCTTTATATAAACAATTAAAAGTGCCTCAATATTTTCTTTAGTTTACTGAGGTTAAGGTTAGGTTTACGTGTAGCCATAGCATTAAATAGCCGCATTCATTTTTAGTTGTGTCTATGGAAGTTCCTGAGGATAGTAAGACCAACGTGTGTGTGTGTGTGAGAGAGAGAGAGCTTGAAACGGATGCTCCTCGAAAGTGGCTTTAAAGTGGCTGGCAGTAGGTTACAAGTGCTGTAGAGCATGTTAAGTGGCGTCTCATTAGCCTGGAGTGGCTCGGAGAGCAGGGCCGCTGACAAAGGTGGAGCACCATCTACCTGAATTGCTACGCACTGTCACCTCCGACCGAGCTGCCCCCCCCTCCAGCACTACCTTTCTCCAGGGCCAAGAGGAACAAGCAGATGCCCCAGTGCTCGCCGTGGCAGGAAAGTGTCAATCAAAAGGGTAGCCATGCAGATGCCCATATACACACTATATGGACTTTGATGCCCCTGTAAATAGATGGCTTTTTTTTGCCCCTCTCCCCACTCTGAGGAGGCAGTTCCTCAGAGACTGCTGATAAAAATCAGGGAAATTCAATCCAAGCCTGTGCTTTGGACAAACAGATGTGATTTTTTTTCTTTCTCTCCCTCTTTCTCTGGAATAGAAGATAACCTTTTCCCCTTCTCTTTCCATATCGCAGTGGCTCTGCACCTGTATCGACACCACTAGTAACAAGACTGATGGCATGGCTTCCCTCTGCACCGGTCTCTGGTGACCTATAATTACAGACCGAGAAATATCCACTTGATTGATTCCATTGCAAAAAAAAGGTCTTTTTGATAGGATCACTTATCTACTCTAGCAAATTTAGTTACTTCCAAGATCCAGTGGATTTCTACTTTGTGATGGATATTTTAAAAGACAGAAAGAAAAGAAAAATAACCTGAAAATGGTTCTATTAGCACTGTACTAAATAACCCTATTTAGTACAGTGCTACCTTTAGGTAAAGTAGCTAAAGTGTAGCTCAGTTTTCATTTCTTTAAATTATGCTTACTTGGTCTATTTTATGACAAATAACATTACAGATTTTTTTTGTAATGCACACCTTAGAGGGTTAATTGTACAAAGCACCTGAAGGACAGCAGACAAGAGTAACATGTCCCTTGCTGAATTAAAATGCATGTCCTTCAGATAATTTTGCTATTATAGAAAAAAACATACATTTCACCTTTTATTAAAAGTTTTGCGTATATGATTATTTGAAAAACATGTGAGAAAATATCTGAAAGTCCATGTCAACATGTTGCACATGTGAACTCAATATGTGAAACACATGTAAACAATATGCAATCACTTTTTATTTTTTTTACAATATGCAAGTATTATTCATGTTAAAAAAGTATTTTCACTGCATGTGAAAATAAAAAGTATGCACTACTTGTGAAAAATGTGTACATAGCCCCATAGATGTAAATCACATGAATTGTGGTGTGATTTTTCACATATGAATTTTATGTGACTTTTGCCACATAAGTCAGTGTGTACAATTTGTTAAGATGTTTCATTGTCCAATTTAAGTAGCCTCTCAGTGGATTATTTAGTTGTCCTTTTGTAAGCAGATGTGGGTTAGTGTGCATTTTACAATACACTCTGTATAATTTTTATAGGACTGCTCACTGTTTTTATGATACTGTATAAGAGCATTTATCAGTAATCTGTTTGCTGGAGGTCTGCTGCCACTAGTGCCTGCTGCCTCACCATCCTCAGAGGAGTCATCTTGTTTTTACTGTCTGGGTCATCACTGGGGCCAGGCCATGACTTTTTTCATGAGAACTTAATCAGGGGAAAGAAGGTCAAGCCCTCCCCCTTGTCTTCAACAATTACCATGAAATTCTTAGTGTCCACACTGCCGAGGGTTCCCCAAATTTCGGGGTGTCATCCAGAGGGCGACGGCTCTGGCTGTGCGCCTCCCTCTCTCTCTCTCTGCCCCTCTCTATCCACCACAGTCAGCCCCACTGTGCTAAAGTAGATGGTGCAGGCAGGCTGCAGATGAACTCATGACCCCTGCAGCCTGCGCATGGCAGCAATTTCCAGGGTAGTAAAAATAACCATGGCAACCAAGATGCAGCCTGTAGCTCAGCCTGAGTCGGTCTTGAAGTCACCAGAACACTTAAGAAGTTATTTCTGTGGAGCCATTTAGCATAATCTATTGAGAACCATTCCATAGTATGATGTCCACTCCAAAAAGCCTGTTAACTATACAAAAATATGCAGCAAAGGAGATTTATCATGCTGCAGTATTTAATTTTTATTCTAGATATTAATTTCAAAGCCAACGATCAACAGTAATGCACACCATTTTCTACCTTGCATAAGACCAGTGAATGCCTCCCATTCATTTCTCTTTCAGTTTTTGAAAGTTGTTTGGTTTAAATTCACCATGAAGAAAAGTATAAATCAGACATTTAGACTGGCCTGCTGCACGGCCAAACAATGCCTTGTGGAGAGGAGAAGAAGAGGGTAACGCCATAATGTAAAATAGTTAAAAGCTTATTAGAACCATTGAAAGGCAGCATGATTTCCACTTTGTTTCGGAACACCCAGAGCTCAGCCTTTCAAGTGATTGTGAAGGGGGCAATTCAAATCTCTTTGGGTCCATATGAATGAGGGCCTCTTAAAGCTCTTTTATAAGCCAGCAAATTCCCCACAGGCGTATGCCCTTTAGCTCCATTACTGATTTACCCAAAGCATTCATCTCTAGCCTTCTGCTTCTCCTCTCCCTATTGTTCTGTCTAGTTAGCCAAGCACCTGACAACTCTAGTACCAGGCTTTCTGAGCTGCTTAAAAAGTGCAGGCCTGAAATAACGGTGAATATTTCTCTATGTCCCTTAAGTCTCTGGAATTAAGCCTTTACACAATCTCACACTGGTTAAAAGTTGCAGAGTGACGGCTGAGGTAATGTGATTGATTCCCTTCATCCACGGGGTATAAAACTGCGTAATGTTAACACAAATAGCGGAATGAGGCGGACCTTTCTCTGGACAAAAAAAGGGGGGGCTTGATCCTTTTCTTTCTTTTCAGCTAGAGAAAGAAGTGAAAAAATTCCAAGTGGGCCCATTGCCTCTATACTTAGATTAATTAGACACCCCTTAAAAGCCATTCAGCTGCAGTTCTAAAATGGGTCCAAGTTACATTATGTAAAGTTTTCAGAGTGATTTGCATTTGTTTGTGTGGATCAGGACAGGGCTGAGAAGCACTCAGACAGAGAGAAATAAAAACAAAGACAGGGTAAAATATTCTTTTAAAGGGCTTTACAATGTCTTCTGTTTTTCTTACTTGTTGAAGTTAACAACTCTCAAAAAATGTGAATGGATTAAAAGAAATTAATAGCATTGTAATGCACTCCAAACTAGATAATATGGTCTTATTATGTAATGGTCTTATTATCAGAACATGTACATCATACCTCCAGCACATAATAATTACCTAATATAAGAAGAATACTGATGAAAAAAATAAAAATAATATTTTTGTGACAATGATATCAGTTCTTTAAATCTTTGAAATTATTGTTGAACATTAAACAACCAGATAGGAAACTGTTTATTCCATAATTATTATTTTTATTTCACAGCATATTCATTTTAATACATGTCATTTTGAAACATGTTGTTTCACTATAATGCTGTTGCATTGTACAGATTTCAGATGATGCTCAGATGTAATTTTTTTTTATTATTTGAATGCATCTTCAGATATAGAAATTATTGATAACTAGATAAGTAGTACAAGTTGTGCTTCAGATTTTTGTTTGCATGTCCCTTAACTTTGTGGTTTTGTAGAAATATTTTAAAAAGTTGTGCAAATACATATCAGTGCATATATGAAATGTTTCATGGTTGTCTAAAGAACATTTTGTATTATATTAAAATAATATCCATTATGCCACAAGCAGTGATCTGCAGTCTCCCAGCAAACTTTTACAGAGTTTAGCATATGACCTGACAATGTGAAATAAGCATATGAAATTTTCTAGACTGTAATTATAAAAATGAAAGTTCACAGTCAGTATATTTACACTCCTGTTTATGCACATCATTGGGAGTTTTGTATGTATCTTTCTCTTATTGTTTTTGTTGCCAATATTTGAAATGCAGATGATGCAGATAATGTGTGCATGGTGTCGTGTGATGGATTGGTGTCCCATCTGGGGTGTAGGTGTCAGATCCTCTAGAACCCTGGTCAGGGTAATGTGGTTACCATTTTGAGCGTGACATGTATTTGGTACTGATGCATCTCAGCTATATTTCTGTATGAACTATTTGCAGGAAAAAGAACAACAACAGTCTTCTGATCTGTGCAAGCTTTTAGTATCAGTCAGGAGCATCACTGAATACTTCATTCACTTTTGATGAATATGATTTTGTTGGATTAAATAGTGGCCATGAAAATCGCACGTTTTCATTTATATATACTATTAGGCTCATATTTTAACCCTTGTATGGCCAAACTAACCCATTTCTCATTATTATAAATATATTGAAAATATATTAAACAGATTTTTTCTTCACCCGGAACTTGGCTACCTTTTGTCAGGAACAAACATATACAAAGGCCAAAAATAATACACCCCTCAATATACATTTGCATCCTCTGAGAGTAACAAATGGTTGAAAAGAGTGCTTGAAAAAAAAAACAGGTCATAGTAAATATGAAATTAAAACATGAGTTCCTTTCAAAGTCAGTTTTGAAAGATATCCCAAGCCTTCTCCTGCCAACATCCAAAGACAATGCTTCTACTACTCCAACTGACATCCAGGCATCCACCACTTTGAGTGCCTAATGTTAGAGTATCTTTTTTTGTATTGATGTGTGTATGTGTGAGACCTTGTTTTTATATCATTTTCAAAAGTGTCTATATTCACATGTCTAAGCAGCAACATTAGGGTTGCGTTTCTTTGAAATTTACCCCCAGTTTTTGCCACCCCTTTTCAAACTGCTGCTCGTGCAACATGCAGGAGTGGTGTAAGACATGCAGAGGAAAGCACTCCTGCCCACCTTCTGTATACATGAGCCCACAGATGCCCGTGATTGGCCAGTGTCTCTCCAATTGACATGGGTATGCTGCCCCTGCTACCCTGAGAGCACAGCCAATTTTGCCTCTCAATTCCCAGCTATGGGCAAAGGTTGCATTTTTAAAAGATTCAAAACATCAGAACACACTGAAATGTTTCAGCTTTTGCAAAAACTCAACTTTTCACTGTTGTCATGTGCATGGCCCCTAAAATATTTCTGAAGTGCAGCAAGAAAAGTTGTAATGCATACACTGCCAGTGTAAATTCATCATGTGCTGTGTAGACAGACAAACACATTTCTGTAGTGACATATGCACTGCCATGACCTCCAGCAGAACTACATCAGTGAGGATCTGAAGCAGGTGGTCAAAATATACCTTACTGCAACAGGAGGATCCTCACAAGGCTCCTCAGTTTGAACCAGCAAAGACTACAGCTTGTTGGTTGCTTAGTCATTTCTGCAGTGTTAGTTGTTAGTGTTAGTTCTTCCAGTTACTTCAGGAAGGTGAGGGCTGACACATGTCCTCAAGGGATCTCACACTGCCTGGTTCCTCAAGAGCTTGCAGTGTCCAGTAGTGCTGAACAATGACTCAACAATGGATCACAGCTGGATTGATGGGATTCAAATTGAGATCCTAACAAAATGCAACCATCTTATGTCGGTTCAGCAGTTGGTAGTAATAGATTTGAAAAACATATTGGCTCATAATTCTTTTACAAACCTATTGTCAGGAACATTGTAATTTACATGTTGTTGTCTCTTATCTGTTGTTGCTGATATTTTGCTGGTGAGACCAATGGCATGAGTGTTGCTTGTTTCTCTACCAGACATTTTTGCAGACATTGAACTTGAGGCTAATCTTAGGGTGCTACTTTCATTCTATAGCATTAAAATAAAGTTTTAAAAAATGTGTTAGGTAGCTATGTTATTAGCTTGGATTGAGTAGGGTTGTTGTAGATAAGAGCAGGTTGTGAAAAGCATGCCTGTACAGCTTGTAAATGTATGTTGTTATTTTCATTACACTGGAATCCCTTGTTATTAATGATAGCAGCTAATCATCAAGAACAATATATCAGATCAGCGCTGTTACCTGGAGTTGGGTGTAATTGTTTATTAAGCCTGCATTGTTTGTTGTGATGTGCAGGTAACTGCACATTTCTCATTTTATGCAGTGGTGGAAAGCAACTATGTATATCTGATCAAGCACGGTATTTGAGTACATTATTTGGCAGCTTTAGATAGATAACATAAGTTTTTAAAACACAACACATTGTTAAAGGTTAAAGCAGTGGTTTCCAAACCTTTTGGTTTCTGACATCTTACAAAAAGCAGTGTGTAGTCAGGTCACATTTGAGACATCTATGAGTTTTTACCTGCTCCACCAAATAGTGATTTTTCACTCGAAACTTCTTGCATGGTTTCATTTCAATAAATGTTCAAATGTACAAATATCTCACCATAAACTAGAAAACAGATCAGTGCATCAGAACTTAACTTTTTCCTCATTAATTTCCTCATGACTGCTCAGATTTATCTGGTGTCCCTCTATAGAATACTGTATAGTTCAAACTAGCTCCATCTTTAGGAACTACAACTGTAACATGTTGCTTATACAATGAGGATTCAGTATTAATAATCTAATGATGTCATGCATAATAATATATAAGAGCCCATGCAATAAAAATTTAAAAACTGTAATTTGAACTTGAACTTTTATTTAATGGATAAACGTACAAAGAAAAGACATTCAGTTTTCACTGACAAACTTAATTGTATTTTGTAAATATAAAAAACAATAGAAGGTGATGATGCCTGCACCACACAGAAAAGTTGGGACAGAGGCAAAATAAGACTGAAAAAGTTATAGAAGTAACACAGTTCTGGAAGGTTCCACTATTAGCAGTTAAAGCAGGTGAGGTCATCAAGATTGAGTATAAAAGGAGCATCCAACAAAGGCTTAGTCTTTGCAAGCAAGAATGGGTCATGGTTCACCACTTTTTACCAAATTTTGTGAGAGAATTTTCACCGCTGCTGAATGTATGTGACCATCAAGCCCCTAGGCAGTATTTTTTGAGAAAATGTTGTGCTAACATGATGGACAGGTCTTCTTTTGAAAATTATTGCCACTTCACACAGTCCACTGCTGCATCAGGAAATGCAACCTGAAACTGTATTATGCAAAGTGGAAGCCATATATTAATTTTGCTCATAAATGCTCGTGAGTTCTCTGGGCCCATCTGAGATCAGTCATCTGAAATGGACCAAAAGACAGTGAAAACATGTTCTGTGGTCAGATGAGTCTGCATTCAGCTTGTGTTTTTGATTA
>JAOUQY010000038.1:15153327-15164551 GCA_028566355.1 Doras micropoeus | reverse complement strand
GTCTTTGTCATGTATTCAATTGAATATGGGTTGAAAAGGATTTGTAAATCATTGTATTTTGTTTTTATTTATGTTTTACAAAAAAAAAATTTTTCCCAACTTATTAGAATTGGGGTTGTATTTAATATATAAATAATTCATATATAATTGTATATAATTGATAATTCAATTATGAAATTAAATAATTCATACATACTGTTAATAAATGGGGAAGATGCCTCCCTAGGTGTTTATCTTGCCTAGAGAAATATTTAGTATTTTAGAATATTACAAAAATACTTTTTTGTGTGTTTGTTGATTTGTCTTTTCCTTCAATATAGAATAAAAAGTCAAAATGTCAGTCAGACCAGCCATCAGAAAACCCAATTTCTCTAGTGAAACTTAATCTGTGTGCATTGGTCCAGAACACTCTGCCTTGTTAGGATAAGGGTGCAGAGGTGCCACCTTAAAACCACCCCTTTGTGTGTTTGGCGAAGGAAAGGATTATGTGCTGGTGTTTAAAGAGGCTGGAGAACCAACCCGCCCTTTTTTTAGAATACATCAATGGCTGCCATACAACACGATCTTGTTTTTTTCTGCTTTAGGAATCCATGGGCTTCACCAATCAGGTTGCTCTAGTCACCTGGAGTCTATGCCACCCAGCAGGATATGCTTTCATCTTTTGTCATGAAGCAGGGAAGGGGCGGCTTTTTTTTTGCCATGCAGCTGGTTTTGGCTCCCAAACCTCCTCCAAACCCCATGTAGCTGTACCAACCCCCAAATTCAGGAGGATACAACTCACTCGTTGGGTCAACCATAACCCTAAAACCACAAAGATGCTAAAATGGAAATATAAAAAATTTCTTGACATGCATGTTATCATTCAGATATACCTTTCCATCTATTTTCAGGTATCTTCATGTCTGTTCCCAGAGACGAATGCAGTTATGTTCAAGCTACTCAAGGCAAAGTTAGTGAAATCCAAAACCATGCTCTGTTAAATGGTACTCCTGTGCTTCTCTTTCTGAGGGCATGCAGCATCAGGGTGCAGAGTGCTGGACTCTTTTTATTGGATAAGTGGAGTGCCTTTGTGCTTTTGAACTGGCGATAGCCCGTCGGGCTCTTAATCACTGCCTCTCCGAGGTAACCAGTGTTCTGAGAGCGGGGATAAAAAGCCACTGCCTATTCAAGAAGCTGTTGATCTAGACCTCATTGTGCTTACCACTATGGCTTGGGCAAGCAAGGTAAACAAATGGCAAACAAAAGGCGGTGCTTCACAGCAAAGCAGGCTCTGTGGGAGGTTTACATCCTGAGAGCAGGCCAGGCGCCCGGAACCCCATGACAATTGTGCTGGTGTCTCACCTATGTGGAGTGTGCACAGTCACCTGCCAGACTGCCACTAACTCAGAGGAAATCTAGCAGCTTTGGCACAATTATCACCTTGATCATGCAGTAATGACTCCCAGAAGAACACAGCTGAGAGACAAATCCTAAAAATGTCCTGGGACCTCATGACATGAATCATTATTTGGCATCAGTAGTATGATTCTTTTTATTTGTTGTTTAGTTGTATATATCTAATAATCCAGTGATTTCCGTCTACAAAAAGAGAAAGCTAGAATACACTATAATGTGATTCTCATGCCAATGTACTGTAAATCCTTTTCAGATCAAAGGCAGCTGATCATGTGTTAAACATAAGTTAATTATATACTGCAAAATAAATTATGAAATAAAAATGATTTCATTGTAATATGCACTTGGAAGTCATTTACTTATTTAAAAATGATTTCAAATACATTTTGTTTCATTTCAGTGTGAATATATACTGTATACTTCCTGTGCGTGGGGCACCGACCAAATGAGTCTCTATTCAGAGCTCTTAACTTTTGGCAAGCAAGGTGACCTGAGGCTTGGTTGCTTCAGATTTTCAGACATAGGTTTATGTGCCCTGGACATGCCCAATTTAGTCAGGAATGTATTTGAGGAGTTTGAGGAGATGACCTGCTAAGTTTCAGTTTTCAAAATTCAGTTTTATCTTTACAAAAAACCCTTTCACAAGACCTTCAAAAAGGAAAAAAGGCTAATGCAGCTTTGATCAGATCAACCCTATTTCCAGATTCAGCAGCAGGTAAGTGATTAAAATGTCTAAATAGACTAAATGTCTAAATGTGCCTAAATAGACATTAAATTGATTTAGCTAAGATTTGTGTGGGTTTAGTGGTGTTCACACTTGATAATAAACACTCAAAATATTATATGCTTTAACGTTTGAATTTTTTATTTTTTCTTATTACCTGTAAAATAGGTATTTAACATTCAGCCTTGCATTACTGACTGTATGATTTTCAGTTTGTTTGTGTTGTTATGTTTCAGATGCATCATGTCTGTTTAGACATGTAGGTACAGATGCTTGTTTGGCTTGCTTGACATGTATGATTTCATTGTCTAAAGTTTTCAAGCATTACATTACTACATTACTTACTCAACTACATTGTTTTATGAAAAATAAATAAATAAATAACTACACATACCACGTTGCATGAAGCAAAATAAGCATACCAAGCTTCAAAATTGTTTCTTAGACACACTATTGGTTTTAGGTACAACTTTTATTATTGATGTTCTGCATTATCAAAAAGATTTTATATTTCCAAACGTACTTTTCCAACAAAAAATTTAACATTACACAAAAATGTTTGTATATCAGTAATGAAAGCTGCACATTACATAACAGAAGACTTTTCAGACAAAAAAACATAATGAAGGCTGAAGTGTGACAGTTAAAGTCTCCAGAAGAGCTGTGGCAAATTCTCCGATATGTCCTTACAAAACTGCACACATTGGACGTGGGAACACTGTTTAAATAAAAGGTACACCAAATATTGACTTCCTTTAGTTAATTACTGTTTACTGGCATCTTTGCTTTACAGCGAGTCTTTGCATGTGCCTAAGACTTCTGCATCATACTGTACAATAATTAGCTGGTAAGTTTAACTGAGCGTCTTGGAGAATCTGCCACAGCTCTTCCTGAGACATTGACTGTAACTTACATCTTTTGTTGCATGCAAAACCCAGCAGCCTTCATTATGTTTTTTTGTCTGAAAAGTGGTCTGTTATGTAATGTGGTGCTTTCGTTACTGACATACTGACATAATGTTTTGTGCAACATTACATTTTTTGTTGGAAAAGTAACATTTGGAAATATAACATCTTTTTTGCACTGACTCAATAATGCAGAAAAAAACATCAAAAGTTTTACCTAAAAACTATAGGGTGCCTAAGGGTGCCTTTGCACCGTTTTGTAGTTCTTTTTTATTGAAATGTCAGCTGTAGCACCCCCATCAATGAAATTTTACAAAATTGTCAGGCATCTAAAGAATGCAGTAGTGATGCTGGGTGTGAAAGTTCATGAAGTTTGAGCCTTTATGTACAAGATATTGGCTAATGAAGTGCTAGATTTTTGCTTTGAACATTATTCACTAGGTGGTGCTACTCCATACATGAATCATAATGAGCTATAGGAATGCGCCTCCTAGAGGCCAGCTTACCATAAAAAGGTAATATTTTGGCAAATTTTTGGTTTTTGCACTATTGCCCAAAAAGTGCTTTGAGCCTACCCCAATTCAGGGGGCACTAGCACGAAGGGCAACACACACCTAGGAAGATGCTAGACATGTGTCCATGCTAGACACATAGGGCTACAAACACACCAAGTTTCACTTGTACATGATATTGCTGATCAAATACTACTAATCGAGAAAAAAACAAAGCAGAAGAAAACTTTGTTGGCTGCAGCAGTCATAATAATGAGTGTGTTTGTTTGTTAGGGGTTCAGCATCATGATTTTACACAGTTATTACATTCATGACAGGAATGGTTAGTATTTCACAGTTATGTGGGGGGAATTTACATTACATTTATCCAGAGTGACTTACATTTATCTCATTTACACAACTGAGCAGTTGAGAGCTAAGGACCTTGCTCAGGGGCCCAACAGTGGCAGTTTGGTGGTGCTGGGATTTGAACTCATGACCTTTCATTCAGTAGTCCAATGTCTTAACCACTAAGCTACCACTGCCCCCATTTATTTAGTATAAAGTATAATTTAATATCTCCAATTTTCCTAACATACATGTATTTGGAGGAAACTGGAGCCCCTGGAGGAAACCCATGCAGACATGGGGAGAACATGCAAACTCAACAAAGAAGGGACCCAGGTCACCCTACCCAGGACCTTCTTGCTGTGAGGCAGCAGCGCTACCCACTGTGCTAACGTGCTGCCCTAATAATGAGTATGAAATGAATATGATGACAACATTGATACAGTAGGAATTTAGTTAGATGTTTATATAGCAATGTAGATGAAGGAGTATGAAATTAACCAGTGCTATCTGATGTGCCAGACCAAACAGCTTCTTGATTCTCAGTGTAAGCACTAAAATAATGCATTAGAATAGGTACTGTATTTGAATACTACACACCAGCCTAGAGTTCCAAATTATAGCATTTTTTAATAAAGGGAGAGAAAAATTCCCTGCTTGTTCCCCTAAGACATGCATTTTGTCACAAGTTTAGCCAAAAGGATTGGGTTTGAGACAAAACATTAGTATTATGCTGCAAATGCAATCTTTTATACCCATGAAAGCCCTCCCCAGATGGCAGCAAGGAATTTAGGGGGGAAAAAAAGGCATTCACCTTTTTACAAAGCAATGTAATTGAGAACAAACTGTCATTGAATTGGAGAGGAGCATGACGGCGGTCCATAGCGGGCTCCGCTCCAGTTTCTGTGGGTGCTGCATTGACTGATGGGTAACTAGGCGTGCTCCGGGCCCCTGATGCTGAGACTCTCCGTGCTCTTCAGGGCGGCTGACTGACATGAGATGCTGCCACAGATAACATGCGAAACAGACATCCACAATGGCCTTTCACTGCCTTTAGCACACACAGTTCACAGTCAATGGACTGTTACGCTTGACACAGACAGGGAGCAAATGTGATCTTTTTTTTCACATCTTGGTTTTTCTACAGCATGATTTATTATCACATTAAAAAATGTCAGACTCCACTTGACTGGGATCAAATGCACAAGTGTTTCAACAGCCTCCTCTACCTAAAACAAATTTGCCTTAATTTTCCTCAGTGAACACAATGTCTAGCTAAATATTACGTTACATTCGTGTTTATGAAACATTTATTTTTACCAGAAACCTTTCTGAAATTGTTAGCAATTTATCAAGTATTATTAGTGGTTGTGCAAGGTAGTCAGAAAATGTAGTAGGACAAAAAAAGGAGAAGAAAGAAACTTGTGGATAAGTGCACACATGAATTAACTTGAATGCTCATTGAGTCTTCCACAATGTAGGCTGGAGCGGGTGTCAGTGGCCTTACTCGTCTCACTGCCTTATTTTGGTCTGGAGACAAAGGCTTAAAAATAGAAAGAATTGGGATTGAGAGAACAAAAGTTACCCCTTCAAATTATGAAAATGAGCCAAAAAGAAGTTCTATTGCCTTCCAATGCACCATCAATCATTCCTCAGGCCTCAGTCTCCAGCCTAAAGCAATCTAAAGGTATTTAAAAGCTTGAGACATCAATCCAAATGCCCATCCTGTTAATCTGTCACTTTAAGAGTAATTGCTGTATCCATCATTTTGCATTATGTCTGTGCTAAGAGTTTTATGATATTGGATATTCAGTTTTACGATATCTAAAAAAAGATATACTAATTGCAGTCTTTGCATTTTCAAAGTTTGATCACGATGTACAAATATGAGGAAACTATGTATACCAGATGTAAGATGGTTAGGTAATTTAATATATTCTTTTACACAGTAGAAGCCGGCAGACACTGAGGAAGGGGAGGCAGCCGTAGGCCATTCAAGAGATTCATGCTTGTGTATTTTTTTTTGTTTTGTTTTGTATAAACAGCGGCGAAACGCATTACCTTTATCGGCTGTGCTGCAGCCTAATTATTCCTCCCCAAAGTCCTCCCATCTGTCCTCTGATTCTGTGGCCTGAGCCTCTTTTCAGAGTCCTGACAGGGAGTAGTGCCGCAAACAGTAAACTGGTAGGGGGCCTTCGTTTCGCACCAATCCTCGATTGTGTCCTTCCAAACCAAAGCACTCTTCTATAGCTTTTTGATAGGCTTTCAATCCCAGCCCCACTGACAAGGATTTCTTTGGGAGGAGTAGGAGTTGTGGGGTTTTTTTTTTGGTGATGGCGCAGGGGGGCAGGGGGTAGGGGGGCTTACTGCAGAGATTTAAGGGAGTGCCGAGGTGATTTTTTTTGGTGGTGATGGAGGGGGGAGTTGGTGGTGGAAAGTAAAAACTGCAGCAGATGGGGCTGATTGTGCTCTCTACGCAAATTAAGGAGCGAGACATCTGCAGCCGCTACATACTGGTGGTCTGAGGCAATTAAGGCAGGGTAATGGTGAAGGAGGGGGGAAGAAAGGACTGCAGGACAGAGGAAAAGACAGTCCTGCCTGCCGGTGCATAGAGATGGAGTCAGGCTCACATTACAATAAGGCTGGCTACAATAGAGTGAGCCAGCCAAGAAAAGATGGGGCACATTGGATGTGTGTGTGTGTGTGTGTGTGTGTGTGGAGGGAGGGGGGAGCCTTGAAGATTAATGTACGAGGAAGAAGAAGCCACCAACAACACGCCACATAGCCAAAATACAAGAAGGGGGCCTTCCAAGCTCAAGTCTATCCTGAAAACTGAGTTATAATGTGTATCCTTTTCTCCCATCTTCCCCCATTTGAACCCTGAGGTCATTCACGGAGGTGACAGCTTAGATGTTCACTGTTGTGGATTTAATGTGGAGTGCTTCTCCCCATTTTTTTGGTGGTTTTGTCCTCTGTCCTAAACCCCCCCAACCACCACCCCCCCCTAAAAGCTCTGTCGAGGTGACGTGACAAAGCGAGGTCATCCCTGGGATTAGACCCCTTTAACGTAGCCATTATTTATGGACTGGGTGCTGGGGGGATATTTGGGCCAGGAAAAGAATGCCTCCATGGTGTTTACAGGGGCATCTCTCTTGGGATATGTGTGCAACAATGCCAGTCCACAGAAGATTTGCATAACTCAGTCTCATCTAATCAGCCCCAAGTTGTTTTAAATAATTGGGGCAAACAACAGGATGCAATTGATGTCTAAGTGGGTAACTGTTTGGGCAACCAACTAGGGACAAATCATACACTTATTAACATGTGCAAAGGACAGAATAATAATATATGGGCCTGTGGATTTAGCTAAAGCCTTTTAAGATCTATTTAATCAAATCTATTTATTTTCCTTTGTTGTATCCAATCATCAATATGAGAAAATAAAATATACAGTATTTCACATGACATTCTAGCTCATTTGATATTTTAAATATTTTTCTAGAACAGATCATATTTTAGATAAAATGCATAAGTATGTTGTATGTGTTCACATGAGAATTACTTGAGAGTCCATATGAGATGTGTTTCTATCATATTTATTTCAATGAATATGTATTCATGTTACTATAGTAACACTTGTCCTAAAGCCAAGTAACCCTACATTACTGCATCAGCTGAAGAGGGTTAAGGTTCAGTCCAATGTGACTCTCATGATGGCCAAGCCAAATCATAGTTATAATGGAGGTTATCTGAGACCACGTCCTGTCTTTTAAAGAAATGCTACTTAGACAGAGTCCCAATTATTCCTGATTGGCCTTGTCAAGACTGAAACAAGATCCTGTTTGGTGTTAATCCTGTGGTTTCGTCACTTTTTTGTTGCTCCCCATTGGATAAGGCAAGAGTGTGAGACTCTCTCCTGACATACAGTCAGATGGGTGTGGAGTGCTGCCGCCGAGGGAGTCTACTTTCAAAGAGACACCAGTGGATCCTTTTGAAGAGAGCACAGGCAGTTCACAAAGTGCGTGAGGTTACTCATCCATGGACTCAATGAAGCTTTTCAGAGCTGGGGTACTCATACACAGGCAGACTTAACAAGTGTTTGCTCACAAGAGGTTGCCTAGTATGAGAAGGCCCAGCTTTGTGTCATCACTTGACAACTGTCCATCATCTCAACATGTGCCTTTGTAAAGTAATTCTGAAATGAATTAGAAACGAGATAGGACAAGTACCACTTGTGTCCAACTACACCATGTGTCCAAATACAATCACTTTTGACTTTTCTGTTTTCTCTAATAACCATTCACCCGCTACTGACACATCAACACTGGAGACATCCTTGTTCTAATGTATCAGAGGCTCTGTAATATGAATACACCAATAAAATTCAATACCATACAAAAAGGCTTCACAAGCTAAAGCCTTTTAAAATATTTATGAATGTGAATGTCCAGACTGTACATTTCGTCTGCAGGGGCAACTCCACACTATAGTGGTCTTATACTCAGTGTTCACTGGCAGCCAAGCAACTCACACACCAGCTCATGATTTACAGCTTTTTTGCCCTTGTTCTCCGTGAGCGAGTACAACCCTGAGGATATTTTTCCTGCTGCCTTTGGAGGAGTTGATGGTTCTTATAATTGTTCAGTGGTGTGAATCAGCCATCACAAAACACTGGAGCACATTGAGAGCCCTGGCAGAGGGCAGCAAGGAGGTGATGAAGTGGCAGTGAGAATGAACTTAATCCCCTAAGCTCTTGTTGGGGCTTGTCTGTGCTCTCCCTCCTTCCCTAGGACCTCAACCTCACAAAGAAACTCAAAGAGCACCCCCAGTCTGTTTTTTAAAAGAAATTTAAAACAGAAAAAAAACAGTCCTTCTTACAGCATTTGAGGTACTTTAAACGGGAGCTTGCAGTGGTTTTGGACAGATGGAATAGGACACTGGAAGTTTGGAAAAATTGACACTAGTAGCAAAGATATCATTTTTGGTTTAATTAAAGAAATGTTATTCTATGATCTAGAACTCTTGAGTCGTCTACCAAGAACTAGTTTTATTTAATAATTTATTAGTAACAATAATTCAAAAAATGTTAGTTAGTTAATTATTGATTAAAAATAGCAATCAAGGGTGCAGGTATTTCACTTTTTTACAATTTCATTTTTGAGATGTTATTATAACGTTTAAATGTGACTGAGTGACTGAGGTCTAAAACTGGCACAGAATTAAGGCAATATTTTATCTCTTAAAATAATGCTTAAAAAAATCACTCAGTAGAAATTGCACTTTGCTGATTTCCAGGTTTCAGGTCAAAGGCATTAAAATTTTATATTTATATATATATATATATGATCCTTGTTTCACAAATGGTTTCACAAAAACAAACATCTGCACACTGCACCATCCCCATGTGGAAGCCCAATTTCATTGTCATTACTTTCCGGACAGGCAAAGTAGCTGTGACTTATCAAGACATGGACTCCAAAAGATGTGTGCTGTGCCGGCACCAAGACATTAACAGCAGATCCTTTAAAAGTCCTGTAAGTTGTGAGGTGGGGCCTCCTTGGATCTGACTTGTTTGTTCAGCACATCCCACTGATGCAGACCACCCTTCACCTTTGCTCCATGGTCCAGTTCTGATGCTCATGTCCCCATTGTAGGTGCTTTCAGTACCTACAAATGCTGACCCCTGTACACCACTGAAAGAGCAATTTGGCTCTTCCTTATGCATGCCAATTTTTCCTGCTTCCAACACATCAACTGACCATTCACTTGTGGCCTAATGTATCCCATTCCTTGACAGGTGCCACTGTAGTGAGATAATCAGCATTATTCACTTCACCTGTCAGTGTTTTTAATGTTTTGGCTGATACACAAAGTCCATTTCCAGAAAAGTTGTGACACGTTCTAAAAGTGCAACAAATCTATAATTTGTTAATTCACTTGAACCTTTATTTAACAGATAAAAGGACGAATAAAAGAAAGAAAGATAAAAGAAAGAAAAGATTTTCATTGTTTTCAATGATGAAAATAATTCTATTTGTTAAATATAAACAAACAGAAATTTATGGCTGCAAAACATAAAAAAAAGGTTGGGACAGATGCATGTTTACCAGTGGGTCACATCACCGTTTCTTTAAATTATACTTTTGAATCATTTGGGAATTGAAGATACTAATTGTTGTAGTTGTACAAGTGGAATTTTTGCCTTTTCTTTCTGTATACAAGACTTGAGCTGCTCAACAGTCTGTGGTCAGTGTTGTCCGATTCTCTTCTACATGATGCGCCACACATTTCCAGTAGGAGACAGATCTGGACTGCAGGCAGGCCAGTCAAGCCACACTGTTGCAACTTGTGCAGAATATTGTACTGCTGAAATAGAAAGGATGGCAGCATATGTCTCTCCCAATTACCAATGTAAGCCTCTGCATCAACAGTACCTTCACCTCAGATGACTTCAGGCCCAGAGAACTCACCAGAATTTTTGCTCAAAATTAATATATGGCTTCCTATTTGAATAAAACAGTTGTGCAGCAGTGGCAGACTGTGTTAAGAGTCAGTGATTTTTCAAAGTACACTCAGGCCCATGTGGCTATGTCCATCATGGTAGCATAACAGTTTCTCAAGTAATACCGCCTGAGGGCTCAATGGGCCCACACATTCAGCAGTGGTTTCCACCCTTGGTCTTAAATATAGGCACACCAAGATTTCCCCTGTCTCCCTGAATCTTTTCATGATATTATGAAATGTAGATGGTAAAAGACCTAAATATTTTGCAATCTTGTGCTGAGAAACATTGTATTTAAACTGACTGACAATTCTCTCATGAAGCTTGATACAAAGTGGTGAACCACGACCCATCCTCGCTTGCAACCTATCCATGCTCCTTTTATACTCCATCTTGATGACCTCACCTGTTACCAGTTAAACTGCTAATTGTGGAAGTTTCCAGAGGAGTGTTACTTGCATTACTTGTCTTATTTTGCCTCTGTCCCAACTTTTTTGTGTCGAGTGTTTAATATTTACAAAATGTAATTAGATTTGTCACTGAAAACACTAAAAATGTTTTCTTTGATTTGAAGTGATTTAACAAATCAGTTTTCATTTTTATAGAAATGTGTCCCAACTTTTCTGGAAATGGAGTTTGTGAGTGTTTATACATACACCGATCAGGCATAACATTATGACCACCTACTTTTTTCTATACTCATAGAGATGCCCTTTTTCTCAGTTCCACTTACCATACAGTTACACTTTGTAGTTCTACAATTACAGACTGTAGTCCATCTGTTCTCTACATACTTTGTTAGTCCCCTTTACTCTGTTCTCTAATGGTCAGGACCCCCACAGGACCAGCACAGATCAGG
>JAOUQY010000038.1:15124580-15135481 GCA_028566355.1 Doras micropoeus | reverse complement strand
ATGCAGATTAACTATTAAACCAAAAATGACATTTGTTATTTTTGTCCTGTTTTCAGGGAAGTCCCTTTGCAGAAAGAGTGGTGTTAAAAAAATATAATCAGACTTGTGTGCTATTGATTTTTACCTGCTCACAACTGACCACTTTAAACAAACAAAACAGTAGTATTAACAGTAGATTTTTTTAAAATAATAGTTTTAGAAATTGGATGTTTCATGTCCACATGGCTGACAATCTGACCATTCGTCTTCTGGACAATGAATTTCTCCAGTGCAGGACAGTAAAAAACCCAAAGTATTTAATCACTTATGAATTTCTATCACCATAACTATTATTTGTAAAGTATTAGTGTCAGAATCTTCAAGCTTTTTTCTCTTTCTGGCCATTTTCAGCAGTATTCCTAAAAAATCTAGTTAATTAATAATAATTATATATACCGTACTTGTATATGTCAAACATACTTAGATAGTACTTCACATTCTCTCTGAACTTGAACATACTCTATTTACTTTAACAGAAAGTGAGCTAATCCCATGGGTCTAAGTCAAGGGCATGAGAGATGAGTAGTCAGGGGCAGGGCTTCTAGGCAGGGTCTGTTAACATCAGAGAGGTTGAAACAGCCACTCAAATCATTCAAAATTCAGTGGTGATTGGCTCATCTGCCATTTTTTTATGGACTGTCTTTTCTTGCATATTTTGAGTGATTTTGTATAGGTTACTCATGCTAGTTTCTTCAAAATCACCTACCCTAGCTTTAACTCGGGAAGCTGTTCGGCTGTTCAGGAAGTGGTTGTGCAATGGGTGGGAAAAGGCTGTATGATGAGAAAGGCATGACTCCAAAGGGCCCCCTGTGCAAACACTTCCTGCAAACAATCTGAACGGGCTCAGGCATCTGAAATGATACTCTCCTGGCTTCTGTATTCCAAAGGTTGATGGTGCTTGAAAACAGAACCCCAAGGTTGGATAGGTGGCACAATACCAACCATGAGCAGCGGAAAAACAGAGAATGTGTATTCCATCTAAGCCAAAAGGAGTATCCAATAGTGGTCGAGTCATCAGATGTGTCATGCTACAGACAAAGGATGTGCATGCCTCTTGAATGAATCGCAAATGAAAAGTTCTGTAAGCCCACATGTAAAAAAAACAAAGCAGGGAGAGTTTCTCCATTGCGCTTCTCTCAAATACTTCTCTCAGGAAAAATGTCAGTCACAAAAACACATTTTATGGGATAGATCTTTCTGTGCTACTGGACAGCACTGAGGGTGAGTGAGAAAGCACACAGTAGGAGTCTGCTGAAAAGGGCCATGAGTCATATCCTAGGTTTCCTTTGTCTGCACTCTGGACGCTAACCTTTGGCTTTGGAATACTGATACACCGGATTCCGCACCGAACAAGCAGACCGGAAGCTCATGAAGCAGGCAGATAAAGCCTGACCTGGGAAAAGCCACTGGCAGGGTGTTGTCTTATTTCTGTCTTACTAGCAATGCACAAGTTTCCCTTAGGCAAGTCTGTCATCACAGGCACATATCACTCATACACGTGCCCTTTTCATGTTAATGCACTATAAACTGAGACGTGTGCTGCAGTATTGAAGTGAAAATCGATACTTCTCAGTACACAACTGCTGAAAGGTTAGGTGCAAAGTGTGTTAGTTCCTGAGAAGGTCTGATCATTTTTAGCCACTAGAGCATGAACCAGTCAGGCATGCAGTTTTCTGTTTTTGTCCATTCACCAAACCTTTACCATAGGTGAATCACTGCCCAGGCCTGTTAGTAATAGGCCACATGTGTCCATTTATCAACAGAAATATCTCCTATTATCAGACCTGCTTGCTCAGTGAGCACTGAAAAGGCACTGGAAAATGTGCTTAAGGGGAAGACCACCAGCATTTTGTAAGAAGCAACAGCCTCACATCTCTACAAACCAAACCCACAACTTCTTCCTGAAGAGCACAGTACCACACTCAGATTTTTGTTTCGGTTATATGTTTAGTTGTTACATTAAAAGATACTCTACAGGTATTGTACACAGTACGTATTTAATACATTGCAAATTATTGTTGTCTATAGTCGTCATATACAGTACATTTCATTTATGTCAAAGAACATCTGTGATTTTATAGTGAGGCACTTATGCATTTCAGGACTCTTAAAAAAAAGGATATGAAAAGAGAGATTCTCATTTACGCAAGTCCAAGCCAGGCTTATGTGGAATCAGTGATTATGTTGGCATCAACGTTAAGGGCCTTAAAGGGTCTTAAAGGTTATGATCTGTATACTACTTAGAAGACCTGGCCGATACAGAGGATTTGCATATAAGGACAAATTTATATTTGCTCAAAAGAAAAACATGGCAATCAAACATGAGTCTCAGTTTAAAACATTCCCAGATCAGCAATGTGCCAAACAATTTTTTCTTTCTTATATTTCAGGACTTCATGCATACAATGACCTCAACTTCAATCATAAACCTTTTCTATGCAAAAGTGTGTACACTATTTAAATATGTTAAGATTGCTGTCTGTAAACAGAGCCAGAGCCATCTGAATGGACAAAAATACCCATTCCTACACAGATAGCCAAAGGGGAACAAAAGGGGAGATCCATCCAGAAAAAAGTGAAGGCACACTTTGACCTACTGGTGAATGTAAAGATGTCTGCAGAGATCAGATTTACAGGGGCTCACATAACAACCTTATTTCTGGCATTCCAGCCCACCATCTTCACACCACTCACCAAGACCTTTTCATGAAATGGCCGTAAACACCAAGTAACATTTGATATTTTGATTCGCTAGAGGGTAACACTCAAATTGGATCCTGATGAAGCATTCTCCTCTCGACCCACCCATATTTATCTTAGTAGGCAATCTGGCTTTTCTCAGCATTGCGGAAAACACAGGATACAGCTGTCCCTCACAGAGACCAAGCCTGTCCTCTCCCACTACAGAGAAATACAGATAACACCCTGATGTGCGGAGGGGAATAAACACACCCTAACACTATAGAGAGGGCATGACACCTTAAAATGTGCTGTTGCACACAAATACAAAACCAGCCAATTTCTAGAAAAAGAAATGAATGATGGCCTCATTTTTAAAGAAATGAAAAACGTAACAGAGAACAACCTGAAAATAAACTCTGCATCAAGAGCATTAAATTCCTTGTTGTGTGCAAGCCTGCTTCATAAATTTACCATAGCAAATAGTTGTAAGCTGTTTCAATTTAAAGAGGTGAGCACTTATCTTTAACTGCTAAGAGAAACTACTGCATGCCCTTTCTTTTACTGCATGCACCACTTTCTTGAGACACAGGCACTCACTCTGGGATTGAGCAATAACGAAAGGTCTTTGTCTCCCTGCACAGATTCTTCCCTTTTTTCTGCAAGTTACATATGTCTGTTTATAAATAGCATCTTATCATGGCACAGCACATGAGCAGGACGCTGTCTTTTGTTTAATTGCAGTGCGTGATATGAAAGGCTGAATATACATTCTAAAATTACTTTGCTCTGAAATGAGCGTTGATTTTACCTGGTGTCTAATTCATGCACAGTCAGAGAAACGCACACTGTGCCATTGTCTTCTTATAAGAGTGAATGTCATTTCTGCCAGCTATGTCAAAAGCACAACACACGTTCCCAAGCAAATACTTCAACCGCAAACATTTATTCTTCCAGCGAATTCTCCTTCCTACTTACTGTTTGTGTTTCATTTTAGTAACAAACAGGAAGTGAGATGCAAAAGATAAAAGACAGTGGCTCTGTTATGTTGGGTACAGTATTTTGCTGGCATCGATTGCATTCACTACATATACTATATACTACACATAGGTTGGAAAAACACTCTGAGGTCTGTCTGGAAAGTAATGAGAATTATATATTTTTTTTATTTATTTATTGAAACAATTTACAATTCAATATTATCATCTTCAAAATATGATCCTTGTGATAAATGCACACAATGCTCCCAATGCTTCGGCCATTGTTGGCAGCAGTGCTTGATATCATCAACTGTGAGGGTGTTCAGAGTCTCGGATGTTCTGGATGTTCTTTACTGTGCCGATGTGGTGGCTTTTCAAACGTGTTTTAATCTTGGTCTTCTGGTACGAATTCTTTATGGACGATCCCTTGAGAATCAAAAAGACGATGAACAATGACTTTTGATTTGCTCGTGCAAGCTTTCTATGGGTGAGACGATGTTGCCGTGTGCCATTCATGTGCACCCGTGATTCATCTCCTGTGATCAGTCTGTTCAGGAAATTGGGCTCTCTTGCTAAATTATCCAACATTTGCTCCAAACTCACTTGCATTGACGATTCCAGTGACGAGGCTCTGCAGCAGGGTTTCACAACAACAAACGTCTGCACACTGCGAAGGCTAGAATGCAACCGAAACGGGTCCTACCGTTTATCCGCGATCCCTCTCTAACTGATCTTGAACCACCATCCTTACGTGTAAGCCCTATGGGAACTTCATTCTCATTATTTTCCAGACAGACCTCTAATCGATTCATTACATATTTTTAAATATTCATGTTCAATTTTGATGCTAACGATATTTGTTCCATAGCTGCAGAGATAATTATGTACAACAGCATCATGGCAAGATGATAAGAATGTCATCGCCGTGTAAACAAGTCACATGGCTTGCTAATGTGTTTAATCAAAATATCTCACAACACACAATATTTTGCAGTCCTAACTAGGAAGACGGTCGTGTAGACAAAATCAGTGATGCTACTTCACAGTACACACTCGGTAAGAGACACAGTCTGCAGAATTCCAGTGACAGAGAGACATGAAATAAATCACGGCGTTCTCTTCCTCTGTACTAACAATGAGTCAAGCTCACACGCTTCACATGGCATACTCTATATAACCTGAAGCAGCTGCCTTGTCAGTGCTGAAGTAACCAAAAGAAGAAAAACATCCATAAACATTTTCCTCTTGCACATCCTATTCAAACATCACAAGGCTTCCAGTGTGAACAATTAGTGGAAGCTGTAGAGTCCACAGCCGCTGTTGAAACGGAGGACTGAAGGAGGTGTTTGGGACGCAGGGTGTTGGGGGTGTGTATAAATAACAGTGAAGCACTATTGTGCGACACAATATGTCATTGTTCAGACCCGGCCAAAGCAGTGCTGCTGAGATGACAGAACGCACTTGTGTGTGGTAATACGCTAGACTTTAGCTCGGCCATGTCACTCTGATCGCTACGCTGAACTGAACATACTCTGCTTTCACTCTTGAAGAACATTCTGCCAAAAATATCCGCCCAGCATTCTACTAAAGGAAGAAAAACGAGTGCAAAAAGTGCTGTTGTTCACACAAGGTCACACACCAAAAAAGTTTCCACAAGGTCATTTTCACTGTTAAACATTCAGACAGTCAAGGTTTAAAGCATGTATTTCATTTTAATGATTTAATAAAAGAAAATGAGCAGAGGGAAGTAAACAGACATATCTTGCAGGACATAACCTAATTAAATAAAGATGTTTGTAACTTTGAGAACACTTCATGAAAAAGTGTTCAGTTCAGACTCAAGAAGTCGTATCGGTCTTAAAGGCAGATACAAAACTGGAAAACACCTGCTGCACAAAGTGAGATACAGAACAAAATTGTTGCTTAAGCTGTAAGTTTGATTTGTGCTTAAAGAATGTGTTATTGATGCAGGGAGTGACATTTTGTGAAGCTTGAGCCTTTCCGTCACTAGATATTGTCTAGTGAAATGTTAGATTTATGCCCTGAACATTCACTTGATGGCACTACGACAAAAATGAATAATAATGAGCTAGGGTAATGCGCCCCCTAGAGACCAAATTGCCATAAAAAGTCATTTTAGGCAAAACCGTTTTCAAGCTATTGCCCAAAAAGTGCTTTGAGCGTACCCCAATTTAGGGGGCACTAGCATGAAGGGCAACACGCACCTAGGGATACAAACCTGATATTCCGTGTCAGACATGTGGGGCTACAACCATACCGAGTTTCACGTGGATTGGTTGAAGTGTAAGTATATGATATCATATATCATATACAGCGATGGTCATAATAACTGGATCTATCAATATGCAAAATCCCGCCATGTCCTAACCAGCTAGTCGATTAAAATTAAAACAAAATTTGACACAAAGCTTATATTCCATATCAAACACGTGGGGCTACAACCATACCAAGTTTCCTGTGGATTGGTGAAATCTAAGTATATGACATCATTGAACAAATATTAGTGGTGGTGGTTAGGGTCCTGGGGACGCAAGAAGAAGAAAAAAAACTCTTGACGAATACAGATGACCACCAGTGCTAGCTGCAGCAGTCATAATATGCGTTTCAGGCTGCCACTGATACCTAGATAACATGTTTCCTTGCATTAATTTCTCTTATTGGAAATAAGAGCAAGCTTTTTACCTGTCATTTTAATTATTGAATGAATTCATTACAGTTGTAGGATCTACACACACATGCAAGGCATGCACTAGTGACTGAAGGATGCCCCAATCAAAACATAACTACAAGCCAATGGTAAGTTCTCATACAATTATATAATGCTGTTTAAACAGTACAGTGTTGACAGGAAGTGAAAGAAAGCAGCTCCTAAAATAGTGGCTTGGGAAGATTTTTCAGTGTCATGCCACCGGGGTTTGATGGATCAGTGATGGGTTCAAGGCTTCATGAACTTCACGGGAAAACAAAACAAACAAAAAAAACAACAAAGATTTTCACATTCTTATGGAAACACCCAATGAATGCATCACATAAGAATAACAGAGCCTGACTCCTAAACGTGATGTTGGCAAAATGTTGGTTTGATAGCTTTTCTTTGACATTTTAAAAGATGTCATTAATGCCTTTAGAGAATCTTTTAAAAATGGACAACCTTAAACATTACGGCATCGAGTTACACAAACGTTTGATCTTTAAGAAGCAGAGTACAAAGTTTTAAAAAGCTTAAAAAGAACCTGTCGTTTTAGCTTGGTCCAACAAAACAGAAGTTAGAAATCCTATGTATCCACTAACACAAAGCTGGCACACACACAGCACGGTACTATAAAGAGTGTGTAAAGAGCAACCGTATTCCCCCGGCTCACACCGACCGCCATATTACAAGCAACTCTAAATCTGTCATTAACACAATTTCATCAGGATTAAACCTAAAAAAAAAAAAGAATCATTCTATCATCAGTCTATCATTTCTTTGAAACAAGCTCAACTCATTACTGATTTCAGCAGGTCATATTTTATTGGCTTTAAACTCAAATAGTTCAGGTGACATTTCCTTTCTCCTGGTCCCAGCCCCAAAGCTCCTTCCTGTCACTTAGAATACAAAACAGCCACAAAGTACAATATAATTAGCCCACGGTTTCCTAAGAAGACTAAAATTATCGTGTTGTGTAGAACTGTGTTTACAAATAAAATGAGTGGAAACTGTAACCACTTCAGTAACTACTTTATCCCCCAGTGGTAATACAGCCTGGAAGGAGCACCAGTCCAATGCAACACACCATTCAGACACACATTCACACACTCATTCATGCCTAGGGACAATTTAGAGGGAGCTGGGAGAAAACCGGAGAACCTGGAGGAAACCCAGACAGACACATGGAGAACAGGCTTTAGGACACCAGCTTTAGGACTCATCTGGGAGCCGACAGCTGTAATGCTGTAATGCTGCAATGCTATATCTACAATGAGTTAACTACAATGGATTGTTGCTTCACATACTATTTTATATTCATCCTCACTTATTCATTAAAAACTTAATAATGAATACAATAATATGCAACAATAAATACAATAATATGGCTTATATTATGTTGTGAGGTAGTAGCTTTTCCGAGAGGCACCACACACCCTGGGCTATAATTCAACTTGTTTGTTTGTTTGTTTAACTTATCAGGTGAATTTAGTATACAAGCAGTTAACTAGCTGGTTAGCTCCATGGAGGATATGGTGGCATTTTGCATATTGATAGATCCTGTTATTATGACCAACAGAGCACTGACAGTAAAAGAGCTTTTTCCTTCTGTTTTTCAACCCAGCCAATTATTGGTCAACAATATTATCATACTTAGACTTCACCGATCCATGTGAAACTTGGTATGGCTGTAGACCCACATGTCTGACACAGAATATAAGGTTTGTATCCCTAGGTGTGTCTTGCCCTTCATGCTAGCACCCCCTGAATTGGGGTAGCCTCAAAGCACTTTTTGGGCTATAGATTGAAAACCATTTTGCCAAAACTATGGCAAGTCGGCCTCTAGGAGGCGCATTACCATAGCTCATGTGTGGAGTGGTGCCACCTAGTGAATAACATTCAAACCTAGCAATGCATTAGCCAATATCCTGTGATGTAAAGGCTCAAGCTGTACGACACATCACTCCCTGCATCACTACCACAGTCTTTAGGTGAGCACCAAATTTCGTGAAATTTCATCCATGGGGTGCTGCAACTGACACATTCCAGTATCTCAAGCACCGCTTCAGATACGATTTTGAAATCTGGTATGCTTATTTCACTTCTTTCTTGCTCTTTGTCTTACTTTACGCAGCAGGCGTACTCATCACCAATACACAGTATGTGTAGTTTTGTACTTTAACTGAACACTTTGCTGGATTTTTGATGAGCTCTCATAATTCCTGAAAGGTTTAATGAGTTACAAACAAAGTTACAAACATCTTTATATAAGTAGGTTATGTCCTACAATGTATGTCTATTTTGAAATGCGGTATGCTGATATCATTTCATTCTGGCGATTTCTTTACATTTTCATAAGGGTATGGGTTTACCGATGTTCCTGAAACACTTTTTTGTAGCGTTAGAAAATATCAAACACTTTCTTATCCTACACAAATTATTTGTAATGGATTACAATTAAACATTTAGATGTTGCTCTAATCTAATCGTTTGCATTGTCTATATTGGTACAAAGAAACTAATCGCATCAGACTGTCTTATTGCATTATGCCATTACACCGGTATTTCATCTTAACCCTACCCAGGATGAGTGCCTTTACCGTGCTACAGACTTCTACGGAACAGGTTCTCCAACAGGAATTTACTGAAACCATTGACACCTTACACGGTACAAGACCTCACGCATAACCTGTCACAACACATGGTTTATGAGTGTGGCAACAAACCCTTGCACTGTTAAAGCCTTAAAAAAAATAACGTGTAAATATTAAACCCCAGGTTGTGCATTCTAACATCCCACAGACCGAAGTGCATTAAAAAAAATGATCTTAAAGTAAGGAAAGGCTTCCAGTGTATACATTTCATGGCAAAACGGTGCTTGTTGCAGGAACACCAACTCTTGTTGTGACATGTCGCAAGTAAGGCATTCAGGCAAAAGTCACGATGGCAGAAAACAATTAGACTCTTTGAGCTGATATTTTTTATTTTCTTTTTTATCCCGCCGAGACCATCGGGTCTGTTCGTTCCACGCAGATCCATGCCTTATCAAGGAGGAAACTCTGCAGTGATCCATTGTGAGACTCGTATCTCTGCAGGATCTGAAAACATTCCTGGGCCCACAGTTCCCACTCTGAGCTCTGGGAGAATTACACAGCACAGTGTTCACCAAGAGACAGCTTACACTTCAATTAACAATTTACTGTGTATTTGTCAGCTCTCACACACCATTTACTCTGCATATCCTCAGCACTGTCATGTGCTCCATGCTTTCTGTATATGCAGTGCAGCACACATTAACATTAAAGCTCAGAATGAAGTGGTTTATACTACATGATCATCTGTACAGTGTTTATAATCAGCACTGACTTATAGTTTCATAACATTAATAGTGCATTTTCAAGACTTTTAATTGAAAACACCAAAATGTTACCTTATTAATAATGTCCCTATAATAAGTCGAGTCTTCTATATAATATTAACCTAGAATATAAAATTAACCGCACATGAGCAATTGTTTAAAGCATTTTCTATACATTTATATAATTAGTATTAGCGATAAAACTGCTTTATTGACGTTACTAGCGTGAGAAAACCGCAGATTCCGGGTTCAGAAAGCAGCACAGGGACATCAGGTCTTTATCTAAACAGCCGCTCTCTGAAAGCCTGCAGTTAGCCACCTCACTTTGGTATATTGTCATTTTAAACGCGACTTCCAAAAAATAATCTTCTTCCTTACCTTATTTTCTTTGCCCGGTTTACATTTTCAGAGCTAAGCCTGTACAGAGCGCTTAAAAAAATCCAGTAAGGACAGTCGCTCTGCCGAAAGAAAGCTGGCGTAAAGTCGGCTGCTGTTCCTCAAAACTCTGTCAGTGAGGCGACAAGTCGCTGTTAACTCGCGCGCTCCGGAGCCAAGTGCGCATGCGCAGGTTTCCCTCACCGTATCCGTTACAACTAGCACAATCAAAATGGTTATAAGATAAATAAATAAATAAATAAATAGCCCTGAATGAGCCAAACATTTCATTTGTATCTTATCATATGGACTTCTCAACACTGATATATTAGATTTGGGTTTTAAAATAACAAGTGTTGTTTGTTTTGTTTCTGTCCAGTTTGCTGACAGAACTCCGCCCTGAAACATAAAATAAGCTAATCGGACAAAAAATTAGACACCTGTGACTGAAACCTAACTAATATCGTGTAATACCTCCACGAGTAACAGAACAACAATTCTATTTGGCATGGGCTGGACAGGTTTCTGGATGTAGGCGACATCAATGTTCAACACTCTTCATTAAAGAATTGGACAGTTTGACCAGATTTCGTGGATGCCTTCAGTGGTGTCTTACTCGTTGTTCCAGGGAGTCCTACTGATTTTCAAGAGGATTCACATCTGGGGATTTTGCAGGCCAGTCCAGATACAGGGGTTAGACAATGAAACTGAAACACCTGTCATTTTAGTGTGGGAGGTTTCATGGCTAAATTGGACCAGC
>JAOUQY010000038.1:15070509-15084510 GCA_028566355.1 Doras micropoeus | reverse complement strand
TGTGTAGATAGATAGATAGATAGATAGATAGATAGATAGATAGATAGATAGATAGATACAAAATTAAAAAAATTAAAAAGTTAACTAAAATTATTTCTCTGAATTCAGAGGAACTGCACAGTGGAACTGATACCCTATGGTTGCTAGGGTGTTGTTAGGTTGTTGATATGGTTTTCTAAGTGGTTGCTAGGTAGTTACTAGCTGGTGCTAGGTTGTTGCTAGGGTATCCTAAATGATTGCCAGGGTGTTGGTAGGTCATTGCTTGGTTGGTGTTATGGTATTCCAAGTGGTTCGTGGTGGTTGCTATGGTATTTCTGTCCCACATATTTATAATTAGGTGGGGCTTTTCCAATGTGTTCCATGTGTTTTTGGGGGCAATAAGTAAGTTATCCGGGTATTAATGTAAAACAAACAATTCCACAGGAGTATAAGGAGTATGTCTTTTATGAGGATAACTCATATGTAATAATTTTCTACCAAATGTCAGATAGAACCTTTGTTTCATAAAGATCACTAACCACTAATCACTCATTTCCAGCACATATGTATGAGTTATTTTCACAAATGTAATAAACTTGGTGGAGGCTGGATTATTAATATTTATTATGTAATTTTACGATCTCACAGCACCTTGGTTGGGAACATACAGAGGGCGGGCATGACTGAGTTGCTGAACAAGCCAGGGAAGTACACCATCTTTGCCCCCACCAACGATGCTTTCCGTGCCATGCCCTCAGCTGATCTCAACAAAATTACAAGTACTGTGGTTTACAATTGCTGTTTCCACTACTGGCTTACGCATTTAACACGCATGCTCAGTGCAGTTCATCTCCTTGAAAGTTCCACTTGCTTGTTCTTTCTCATGTCACTCATAGTTGTGTGTAATGGTCTGTGTAGGAGATCCCAGAGAGCTTACCAACCTTCTGAAGTACCACATAGGTGAAGAGTTTCTTGTTAGTGGTGGAGTGACCTCTCTTAACAGACTGAAGCCCATGTCAGGAGAGAAGCTCGAGCTAGGCTTGGTGAGGACACAACAGCAAAATCATTTATACTATAGGTCGAATGATAAAGAATGATTTAAGCAATGTTTCTTTTCTTTCTTTCCAGAGGAACTCCACTCTGTACGTCAACAGGGTGCCGGTTGTTGATGCTGACATGATGGCTACTAATGGAGTCATACATGCCATTAATTCAATCATAAAGCCACTGCGTAAGACTCTGATCTTCTAAATGACAAGCTTAATTCAATCTCATGTACAGTTCAGCCATTTGTTACAATTTATGCAATTTTTTTTTTAGCTCCTAAAGCTATGAGTGACCAGGCAGCGGACTCTTCAACAAGGCGCACTTCTGCAGCCAGGGTGAGTTATGTCCTGCTAAATGTTTGTAAAGAATTAGCATTCAAAGTAGTTCCAATTCATTTTACTGTAACTGATGTGTTTTTTCCCCGTACAGGTGGCCACACACTTTTCAAAAAACGGTAAATATTCTTTAACGAATGATCAGGAAATAAAATAAATTTGAAAGTAAAGGCAATGTGTAAATGACTTCCCGTGCGATCGTATTTCAGATGATCTTTTCCAGAAGGTTTTGAACAGCCGCTCCAGCAGGACAATGAGCCGAGTCCAGTAAACTCAGTGGTTTTCTGCAAAATTGAAGTGGATCCCAACCCCCACTGCTCTTAGAAGACAGACTTGCACACAATGAGTAATCTGTCTGTAAGCAGTGAAGAGGTAATTAACTAATTTACAGCAAAACCAACTACAACAAACCAGGGAGCATGGATGAGTTAAAAGTGTAAGCATTTCCGTATTGTGTGTGAGTGCCAATGACCGCATTGATGGTAATTAGTTATATATTTGTTTAATTGACTTGTATCTCAATTTAAGTCTGATTTAGTGCTCTAGATCCAATGTTTTACTTTTTTTTGTTTTTTTTTACATTTTTATATACATGTAGCATGTTTGCATGGTTTAAGTTGGAACAAAAATTGCTATACAGGCACAAGCAGTGCAGATCAGGTTTACATTTCTTTATGGTGCAGAAGCTGTTCCTATGTAAAACAAACAGTTCATTTAGAATGATACTGTCCACATTTGGAAAAAATGTGTCATTTCTGTGCACCCACTCCTCAGCAAACTCCTCAGCCAAGATCTCACAGACAAAATGCCTCCGTAACTCCAAGCTAGTCACAGTGGGGAAAAAACTGAACATATAAGTATGTTTTTCCTCTTTAAAATGTTTGTAGGCTGTCACTTCATAAGAAAGCAAGATTAACATGCACATACTGAGAATTTCAGATATTTCCCAGAGGCTGGGAAAAGTCATCCTTCAACCTCAGTGATATCAATGTGGTGAGCATTTTGTCTGCTTAATCTTGGTCGAGCTGTTTAATGTGTGGATAAACAAAGGTTTTCTGGTGAAGGCATCTGCCACATTTAATAGGAATAGATACTATGCGCTGTACTGTCGAAATAATTGTGTGGAACCAAAGAACAATATTAACACATTTCACAATAAAATGACCATTTTTAACCAGAATTGTGCCTTAGTTGAGTCATCACTTTTTTTCCAGTGCTTGTAATTACTTCCTGTTGTTCTGAAACCGCTATGTAAAAATCAACATCCTTAGTCCATAATGCAGATGGACTGAGCAGAAGCACTCGAATATCAGACTCCCATGGAATGCATTGTTCATAACAGACACTCTGTAATGGAAAAACAGTGGGTCCAAAAGTTGCTTACAAGTGAACAAAGGATCATTAAAGTAGGTTAACAGGAAGCAGACACCCAACCTTAAAAGTAACATTAAGGAACATTCATGGCATTTTGAACTAGTTTTATATCTTTTATCTCCATCATTCTGGAATTTAGTGTCCTGCAGTAGCCCAAGGGATGGTATGTCTAATGGAATCAGGGAGGAAAACATGTGTGCACGGTAGCTCTCTCTCAGCTGGCAGTCTTTCTCTGGCTCTGAATGAAGCGTTTCAGCAGGCTTTTAGTCTCGCAGCCAGACAACGGCCGGCTGTTTTGAGCTAGAGGACAGGAGTGTGTTAGCGAGAGCCTGCCAGACACACTTAACTGAAAGGTCACTGTTAAGATAGGAGCATGAGGATAGACCATCTCATGTAGTCTGCATGCTTTCATCTTAAGGAGCGCTCTTACAGAGTGCTATTAAGATCCATTTAAAGGCATTTAAGAGATTATTTTTTTTATCAAGCCTATGTTGCTTGTGAAATATTCCACCACACACTGTAGTAGAAGGGAATGACTTGTGGACACTGAACTGAAATAGCAAATATTAAAAAATGTACAATTTACTTTAGATTAAACATTTAAATAAAACCTTTGTAGTCTTAGTTATCAGTAGTCTGTTTACAGTATATATATATATATATATGTATTTTGTGCTGACCCTCATTAAAATATGAAGACTTATGGAATCCAACGAAATTGGTGAAGTTATCTGTAATATAAAACACATGTGGTGGTGTTAACACTCACTGTATGGATGTGCCATATGTCAAAGCCCACATTGCTTTTGCAGGAGGACGTAAGAGCAAAAGGCCACAGGAAGCATTTGTTAAACAGGGAACAGAAGCCACGGCAATAATCACAGAAATCTATCCTTAATAAAAGCTCAACGTTCCATAAAACAATCTCATGTAAGCCATAGGTTTCCCCTTTTCCAATATAATCTGTTCTTTATAGCTTTGGTTGTCTGGAAAATAACAGAGTTTACACTAAGCATAACTGGGCTGTGTTTAGTTTTCCTGTAAGTAAACTGTGACAAAATGAAGGTGATATATGGGTACTGTCGAGCATCAAACAGCAAGCCTCTCTTCAGTGCTTACAGTCCTCATGCAGCCCTGTTATGGACAGAGACAGATGTTTTGGTACAGGGCCGAGAACTTCCAGCATGCATGACCTATGGTACAGCTGTTGCCCTCTGCCCCCTCTGCATGGGCTTCAACCACAATAGCTCCCTTATATTACACACAGGACACCCAGTGAGAATACACTGATGAACCAGATCACCCTTGTTTCCAACTGTGACACATTCTGACTTATCACCACATTCTGCTTGACTGCAAAAGAAGCAGCATGCTGTTCTGGTAGGCTTTGAAATGAGAGGAGCTGATTGGGTGTGTGTGTACTTACATACAATTTAAGGTTCATTCTAGTTCATTTTGTCTGCTTCTTTCTTATTTGACTTCTTTGATGAATGAATGAACTGTATGAACTGTATCTTAAACTCTAAAATTGAAGGAATGTCTCCTAGCTTGGAAGTGCAATATACTGTATATATACCCTTAAATCATAATCTAATTTATACCTAGAAATTAGATTGTTATTTTATTGAATAAGAAAAGCAGGCAATGATCAGAGCAAAACTATGCACGGACAGATAGAGTTCTGAAAGTTGTGAGTAGTGAGGCAGTGTGTGGACTGAGCAAAGGCCAGTCATCAGATGTTATTATTGTCAAATGTCGCCACCTGCTGGTTAAATTTGGAAGCTCACGTTATACCCTGTTCATCTCTGATTATCAAGCTGATTATCTCTGATTATAGGTGGCTGTAATTGTACCCTCTAGGAGAACCTGTAAAGTTTTTATGTAGAAATTTACAACAAAGGTTTTTCCAACAAAAAAAAGTTATCAATCTTCAGAGCACCTTTGAGGAAAGTATCATAATGTCACAAAGTGTGATTAATAAACTGGATTCTTGCACGGGTCTGGAAAGTGTGTAAAAGTATGGAATTGAAATCTCTCATTTCTAGACTGAAATATGAAAATGTATAAATGTTTTAGGAAAAAATGAGGATTTTCAAAAAGAAATATAGGATCCTCTTATTTTCTGAACACAGCCTCCATAAAAATATCTCACATTCATCATGTTTTCATTTTACACGTTATAGTTAATGAGCTTTAAAGATATATAAATAAAAACTCACATTGAAGGTCTTTGGAGTGTAAAAAGCAATCTAGAAAAGGGTGTTTTATAGATGAAAAGAACAAGAACCTTGAGGAAAAATAATATAGAGAGAGTGATGCTTTTAAATACGGCTTGTCCTTACCGAATAAACTTCATGCATCTTGGAGAATCTGCCACAGCCCTTCTGGAGACTTTGTCACACTTACTTCTTTTTTTGCATGCAAAACCCAGCAGCCTTCATTATGTTTTGTCTGAAAAGTGGTCTGTTATGTAATGTGGTGCTTTTGTTACTGACAAAAAAAAACATTTTTGTGTAACATTTATTTATTTGTTTGAAAATGCAGAACCAAAAAAATGATCAATAACATAAGTTGTACCTAAAACAATAGGATGCCTAAAACTTTTGTCCAATGCTGTATGTAATAAAGTGCTATAAAATTATCCTATATCTAAATGTGGCTGTTACAGCGTGAACCCATGACTACAAATGAGGTTAGATGGTCTGTGTGTGTGTGTGTGTGTGTGTGTGTGTGTGTGTGTGAGAGAGAGAGAGAGAGAGAGAGCTCAGATTAATAGACTTTATTAACACAGACTGACCTCTAGTCTGACATGAGCAGCCAGATGACAGATAAATATCGCCACTCAGTACTTATCACTAGCTTCAAAATCTGGCTAAATATAAATAAATCGATGAAGGTGAACAGTGAGCCGTGTGTGTGTGTGTGTGTGTGTGTGAGAGAGAGAGAGAGAGAGAGAGAGAGAGAGAGAGAGAGAGAGAGAGAGAGAGAGAGAGAAGCCCGGAACTCCTCGCCATTGGTTGTCTGCTTGCTGAGTTTTCGAAGCCAGACAGAGTGGAGCCAAAGCCCGTGACGTCACACAGCTGCAGAACACCTCACACAGTCTATCGGAAAGAGCGGCGCAGAAAACGTGTCCTTCCGCCAATCTCTTCTTGACTATATTATTGTTGTACCTACATGCGGTGTGGATGAATGAGCGATCAAGGCTATTCTAACAGATTTTACTGCAATTACTTCTAAATCCACAGCTAATACACTAAAACGACATTGCACCATGTGGTAATAAATGATCATGTGGTAAGCACAGTAAACCGTGGCAAAAATTAAGGTTAGGGAAAATGAAACGTTACATCAGTCTCATTATGTCTTACTTTCACTTCCTTTTAAATCTCGGTCAATCTCAGCCCCTCAGTCAGAGCTTCTAAACACTTCTACAGAGCTCAGAGCAACAGTCTTTAACAAACCAATTTATAAATATGACCATTCTGAAATATTTGGAGGAAATGTTCTTTTCCCAAAGTAGGACTGTGTGATTTAAATTTTTATAGTATCTATAATAAACACTGTGCTTCACTGAGATATATAAAATGCTGGGGTTTTTTTACATTGTAGTTGTGAAACTTTGCTCTTTTCGTGGAACTTCACAACAAATCAAATGATGAGTAGCAGAGGCTGAGCTTCAGATAGGCGGAGGGATACAGCCTGAAGTGGTTCGGCTCCAGCCTCTTTGACGCCAGGAGAGGAGCAAGCGGGGAAAGAGAGAAAAAAGGGGAAAAAACTCCTGCTTCGTGTTGCTTGGTGAAAGCAGAGGAAGGGTCGAGGGACGCCGCGTTATTAATCAAAGGTATGCGTTTTCCCTTAATTTACCAACAGGTTTAGCTGATTTTGGACTTGAACTGAGTTGGAGAATTCTGGTGTTTTCCACAGGGGGTGGGGTGAAATGTAAAAAGTTTTCCTTGGGATGGCTTGGCTAATTTTCCTTGCTAGCTATCATAATGTAAAGCTGGGAGTCCAGACAAACGGAGTAAAGTTGAAGAAAAAAATGTCTCCGAATGTGTTTTCTGTTACATTAGATGTGTTTGAAACACTTGGAGGACGTGTAGGTGGTTTCCGAAGCGTTAGAGAAGTGAGCGGCGGGTTTACCGGGTTAGTTAGCGGACTAGCAGAAACTTTTTAGACAACGAACTCGGTTAGCTTGTTCACGGCTAGCGGGCTTAGCGACATAGCACCGCTGCTGCTGCCAAGACTCGAGCTGCTGAACAGGCAGACAGACAGACAAATATGTTCGCCGTTGAGGCAGGAATGTGAAGAGTGTGGGCTTTATTTGAATGATGTAAATGGGAGAACAGAATGGAGCGGGGCTGCTGTGAGGCGGCACTTTAGCTAACACCAGTTGAAGACAGTTAGTTAGCTGCAGCTGCGTGTCGTGGCGTGTCTCTCCCTGGCCGCTACGGGCTGATAGACAGCTTTAGCTAATTGCCTAAACTGTTTCATTGTCAGGATTTACAGTCATGTGGGCTTGCTTTACTGCGAGCAAACATTCTCACAAAAAATGATTCCTGTATGTAAAAAAAAATCTTGTAGGTTAATCCTGAACCTGAACCTTGTGTTAAACAACCCAATGATTGTTTTTCGATCTTGTAAATGTTGTTGCAGATGCTTTGTGAATTTCCGGTTGAAACGTTTTTTTGTTGTTTGGCACAATCTTTACCTGGAAAAGAGCAATGATTAAAGGGATGATGGCGAGGCTTTGTCTTTACAGCCGTTAATGATGCTGATACATTTTGTAGATGTGTAGGATCTGTTGATTGCTCTCCTGATGGTTTACCTCTGATCTGTGCCTTTACAGAAAACCCTAGTTTAGTGTGGATATGGTTTAATGTGCTGTCATTTTGTCAGTGATTCTAGCTCGGATTTGTTCAGGTTTACATTCAACACTCGTATTACCAGTATAGACCATTGTGTGGCCTGATTCATGGTAGGTCATGATGATGCATGATGGTCAAATCCCAAGTCTGAAGATGTTTGTAGTCACAGCAGTCCTTGATTCCTGGTTAGAGCACAGTGCAGTGATCGATCACCTTTATTTTATTGACGTTATATAATTGTGCCTGGCACAAATTTCACTCTCTTTCCTAGAAAACGATCATTATTATTTCAGGTGCTCACTGGTAGGAAAAGTATTTTGTTTTCCAGTGATTCCAATCCAGTGATTTTTCTAACTGAACTGAGCTCATCCCACACAGCCGTATACAGTTTCACACTGCTCTAACATGCAGAGATGCACCTTTGTGTGGCATGACTTGTAGTACTTCATGATAATGTATGATGGTTCTGGCTCTCAGTCTCACAGAAAACTGTTCATCTTATTGTCAGGACCTTGCAAGTTCTAATCCCTATGATAACACGGCCATCTCTGACCGGGAGTGTAGCAAACAGAACTGGCCATGCTGTCTGGGTGGGAAGCATGGCATACTCTCTCCTGTCAGTCACAGCCAGATATGTCGATCTTTCCTGTCAGTCTTATGCGGATGCGGATGCGGATGAGGGCAGATTTTCCACACTTGCCTCTTACAGTTTCACGTGTGTCGGAGGAAGAATTTGATTCCTTTTTTCCATCACGGGTTGAGCTGTGAAATCCAGGCTTGACATCCTAGATGAGCTTCTGAGTGATTAAGAAAAAGATTCTGCTGATCAGATGTTTTAGTTGATGTTCAGTTAGGACACACTGTTCACATTCCTGTTTAGAATGCAGTGCAAGGCGCCATCTTTATTTAATATATATTATAGTGCTGTCAAATTAACATCTTAACGAACACACTATAGATTATAAATTAGTTAAATTACACACACATTCTGAAATTGACCGTTATGTTACTTGTTTTAGGCTGCATTCTGATCGCAAGCTGTATTCCTGCTCCCTACACGTGGTACTGAATCCCAAGGGCTCTTTGTAGGGAACTCGGTCGCAAAAAAGGCTCTATTTGGGACGGGCTGCAGCATCAACAGCGTGTCTTGATTACAGCTCTCGGCTGTATTTAGCATGATAAATCAGACAACACTGTTCAGACTAATTCTGTATGCTGCAGACACTTTTGAAATAAATGTGTTGAAACATCTATGAACGGTGGGTGATGTATTTTAACTGTTTAATGTGTGTTTTGGTTGTGGTTTCTCCTGCACAGTGCTCTGATCTCTCGTGTTGAATGTTAGGATCTCCTAGCTCCTTAGCTATCATAAACATTGCTAAATTGAAAGGAACACTGGAGAACGAAGAGGCTGTAGCTCTTTTTGAGTTGCTATATTTTTGTATGTTACATCAGTTTAATGAGCGACGGAGACAGCAAAGGCGACGGATCCGCATAACATGTACGCAAACTCCTATGTACTTTTTAAATCTATTATTATTATTGACATCATTTTTTCTTATTTCCTTTACTTGGACTTTGGAATTCTCATTGTAAACTATTGTTATACTGGTCCTCTGTCCCTGATCGTTACTTATTCATCTGGCAATTAATAAAAAAAACAGAAACAAACGTAAACTGCTTCCCATTGCAGGGGCGGGTCTCTGAGGTGAAATCGATTCAGCCAATCACGTAGCAGCAGCATAACAGAACCTCTGGTGAAGTGATAAACCCGTGTTCACTAGCTCCCTACACACTGTGCAGTTCCTTTTAAATAAAAAATGAGAAGACATCATCTTTAATGTTTAATTTTTATCAAATAAATTGAAGTGAATAATGAGGCAACATTCAACAGATGTTTCTCTTAAAATAGACCAGTGATAAACAGCAACACTTTCAATGGCCCTACCTTCATGTAGGTAATTAAAATGTGCGTTAAAACTGAGATTAACACACGATTCAAAATTTTATTGCTTGACAGCTCTAATATATTATACACTTATCCCTGGCATGATCTTTACACTCTCATTGAAATTTGCATCTGTACACATTAATAGTGGCAGCAAAATGTAAAGCTCAATCAGGTACTTGCTCAACCATAACAGAACAGCCTGTCTCTGTCCTGTACGGTTTGATTAAATTTAATGTGCTGTCATTGTGCTCATTTTGTCACTGAATCAATTTCCTCTCCTATACTTTCAAAGCAGTCCAAATATGTACATGTTTACCTTGCATGACGTTAAGCTGCTGTGGTTGAATATTTGGTATTGGTATTTAAATAGACTCATTATAGAAATGTGTGCAGTAATATTCTGTCTGTTTATGTGGCCTAAAGAGGGTTTTTTGTGTGTTCTGATTCCTTAAATTTGTACCAAGAGAACACATTACTTCCAAGTTTGTGTTGTTTATAGGCTATGCGAGTTATTGAGGTTTGGTTTGAGAAGTCATTAATGTATATAATAATAATAATGTATAAATAAATAATGAATAGAGGCATTTTGATCCAGCGACATACAAAACTGGAGTGCTGTTCTAGTTTGTATAATAAATATCGATTTTACTTTCCCTTAGGCTTTTCATCACAACTCTGTTGTGTGAATATAGAAATATATGTCTAAAGTCTTCAGACCGGGACACACGGGAGTATTAAGGTACTCAAGCCAAATAAGCGATGCTGGAAGGCGCTGTTTTGTTTTCCTTCAGTCAAAACAGTAGTCGGACTGTAATCATTGTGATGTGAAAAAAGGCACAGCCCCCTCATAGATGATGCAAGTCTCTAAGGACAGAGGTGCTGTATAGTATCAAGAGCATCAAAACAAAACCCAGTTAAACTGACTACACCTCGGTCTTCACTACATGTGACCTTTTCATAAAAAGAAAAAAAATGTATTTTATTAATTGGTCATTTATTTTAATATAATGTTTGACTACTCTGTAAAAAGTCACACCATTTATTGATTAGAGCAGGGCTGAGTAGTTTTTTGTTCATGTTTATCCTGAATAGTAAGTTCTCTTCATTTTTTGCTAATGTTGGTGCTTCAGAGTGTTCAGCTGCAAGCTGTTTACCCTACCTCATTAAATTTTCAGTAAGGCCTACACAAGCAGGATGGGGGATCGTCCATGAAGAATGGGAAAATCAATAGAGGTAAATGCTTTCTATTAGTGTGCATTTCACAGATGCAAAAACAAAGCTGCATGGCTTTTGTAGCCTGAAATAAGGGAGTGTTTAGACTTGTTTTTTGACTATATGGAATAATTTTTGTGTGGTGCTGGACAGTTGAATGCAAATGTCAAACTTACCACGTAAACGTAAAGCTGAGGATATGAAGGAAGGAAACGCACAAAAAAATGTCAGCCATTAGTATTTTTGATATTTATAAAGGGCTCCATATACTCGCATTGTATTTTTCATGTGGTTTTATTTTTATTAATTTAATTTTAATGTGATAAGTAAGTAGGCTGTTTGGCTACTCAGACTGGAGACTAATCAGTCTACACTAAGTGTATCGTAAGCATACAGCCATGTGTATATTACCTTGAAACTAATTTAAATCATAGTTTGTTAGATATATAACAGTAAATTTGAATGCAGCATCACTTATGCTTCCTGCGTGAAAGATGAACTGATGCTCATTCCTCTTCAGAGGGCCATGTAACCATTCCTTCCATTGAAGGAAAACGCTATCTGCCTGCTACCGCACATTCACAGATGCTCATGATTACCTAGTGTCTCTGTAATTGACAGGGAGGGGAGAGTATGCCATGCCATCTCACCTGCTCTAGACTCCTGGTCAGGGATGGCTGTGGCCTTGTTACAGTCCTGAAAAACTTGCAATGTCCTGATGATTAGGTGAAAACTGTTCTTTTGCTCCTCTTAGGAGCTTCGCCCAGATATTTGTGTGTGTGTGTGTGTGTGTGTTACCTTTGCGGTGGTGCAAGTGGGATGGCTTGGGGATGAGTGACCAAAAACAGACCTGTTTAAACCAGTGTACATGCTCCACAAGTTCAAAAATGAAACTGTTGCTTGCGGAGTGTCCATGTGATAATTGCTGCTCCAGTACCCTCACAGATTCTCAAAATAGTAAATGTTTGTTCTGATGGGTTGGGACTGATGTTTTACAGTATAAGAGGAGGTCAAGAGGAAGGGATGTGGCGATAGGAAGTGGCTCACAGTGGCCCAATATCCTTTTTGTCCTGATGCTGCTCCTGACATTTCCAGCAGCTGTGCTCTGTCTGTCCTGCTGACTCGCTTTGAGAGCTGACTGGGTGGGGCACAGGCAGCTAGTTGCTTACAAATGCAACACAATGGCACTCTGTTACTGCACCACATGGCAAATGGGTACTTCCCACACATTTAAAATAGGACTGGATTTCTTGATACCTCTTAGTATATATTCTGTAATAACATCACATCTTTATAACACCAAGCTTCAGGATCTTTGCAAAAATTGTCAGAGATATGCTCCCTTTATCTGTATTTCTTTTCAGACACCAAGTATTTTTGAAATTGTTTTGCACATGGCAAGCATGCCCAGTCATTACGTAATATTCATGTCCTTTATGGCTTTGTGACAGTCTGCTTGGTAGCTGTAACATGACTGTATAAAAAAAAAAAACTGGCAATGCTGAATATTAATGAATCAAATACGGAGTTTGTGGCTGGTTTTTTGGTGGTGTATGTGCAACAATAAAATTATGCATGTGTTTTATTGTGATGGCTGCATATCTCAGGGAGGCTGAATGGTCTCTTTCTCTTTATAATGTGCAGTAACCAAAAGGAGACTAGTGTTAGAAAGGAGTAAAATATTGGCTTTGGATTTACTATGATGATAAACTGCAGTGTAACAAGCTTATGCACATTGAGCCGTGTTGTGGATTGTTGTATCAAAATGTCAAGCTGTTGTACATCATTTTGGATTTGCGGTTTAAAATATAATCCATCTTTTCGTTGTCTTGCAGGTGCTGAACTGGTCTATCTTGTCTTTAGCATGGATTAGACCAGCTGCATTCTACTCCATCTGCAGTTCACTACTGGTTTAAGAGAGTTCCAATTATTGCTTATTTCCCCACTCACATTTGCCCCTCACATTAGTTCCCAAGTGGTTGTGACCTTACACCCTCAACCCCCACCCCACCCCCTCCAGTGCAGGCCTTCCTGATCATCAGCAGCTGCATCCTGCCTCTGCTTCCTGTCCTTGGCCGTGCAAGGCTAAAGTCTTCCACTCCCTAAATACCTCCCTACTGCATACACGCACGAAAACAGGCATCCTCCTGGCCCGGTGCAGCCTGACTAGCGGTCCAGCTCCCTCTTCCTGGTGCAGCGTGGCACAATGACCTCCATGTCCAGCCTGTTTTCATTCACCAGCCCAGCGGTGAAGCGCCTTCTGGGCTGGAAGCAGGGAGATGAAGAGGAGAAGTGGGCTGAGAAGGCTGTGGATGCACTGGTGAAGAAGCTGAAGAAAAAGAAAGGTGCAATGGAGGACCTGGAGAAGGCCTTAAGTAGCCCCGGGCAGCCCAGCAAATGTGTGACCATCCCTCGTTCACTGGATGGTCGTCTGCAGGTGTCCCACAGGAAGGGCCTTCCACACGTTATCTACTGCCGTGTGTGGCGCTGGCCTGACTTGCAGTCGCACCACGAGCTCAAGCCTCTGGAGGTGTGTGAATACCCATTTGGCTCCAAGCAGAAGGAAGTTTGCATCAACCCTTACCATTATAAGAGGGTTGAAAGTCCCGGTAAGCTAATGCAAGTTCACGTGCTTAAATATAATAGATATAAATTATGTCAGAAACCGACTGCTCTATAGCTGTGTACCAAAGCTGTGCTTCTTGTAATGAACTAACGATGCTTTAGGCCTCCTGATCCATGTAGCACATGTTTTGCTCTGCTGTGTACAGGGAGTATTGTATTGAATTTTTCAAGGAGAAATATCACGTGTCATGCAGGAGAGAGGGAAAAAAACACACTTTTTGAAGCCAGAAAACTGATCTATTTTATTTTCACTGTTACTGTGTAGTCAGAGCCCTTGATTTTTATATTAAATGTTTGATCTTTTCTATTCAGTGCTTCCACCTGTGTTGGTGCCTAGACACAGCGAGTTCAACCCCCAGCACAGCCTTTTGGTGCAATTCCGCAACCTGAGTCACAATGAGCCACACATGCCTGTGAACGCCACCTATCCGGAGTCTTTCCAGCAGCATAGCGGTGGGAGCTCCTTCCCCATCTCTCCAAATTCTCCTTATCCACCTTCTCCTGCCAGCAGTGGCACGTACCCTAACTCTCCTGCCAGCTCGGGTCCATCTAGCCCTTTCCAGCTCCCAGGTATTTCAAATGTCCCTTGATTTGACCATTTATGTGTGTGTGT
>JAOUQY010000038.1:15046490-15057670 GCA_028566355.1 Doras micropoeus | reverse complement strand
TATGTATATATGTGTGTGTGTGTGACATAAGGGACCATATTCCAAAGGGATACTTCTTGTACTGACTTACCAGTCACATGGGAACTGTTGTGCTGTAGGACAGTCCACACCAGGGTGTTGTGATTCTGCCCGACACCATGTACCCTGGTTTATGTGTGACAAAAGATTTTGCATTGTTATTCACACACTCGTAACCCGACTACAAACTGTTAACATCAGACGCAAGGCCACTAATCAAAATACACATCAAAAACAAATGGCAGCAGCAGTGGGAGACCCAAAGGGGAAACAAGCTACATTTAAACCTGCACCTAAGCATACCGACTTGGTCACTCCAGGTTTACCTATTTGCACCTACCACAAGGAGTCAGACAATGACTACAAATACCTCCTGAGACTATGATAAAGTATGAACGTGCACCAAAAGTACCGGAATATATAACAAACACATTTGAGACACTTTGTCTAAGGATGGACTTTGTATTGACTTTTAACTAATGACCGATTTGATGTGTTACTTCTCTGCCAGGGCCATTACCTGTGTGTACCCATGGTGTAAAAACACAAAAAAACAAACAGTCACACACACTAATGCACATCTGGTAGCGTTAAAAACAACATTCACTAGATGGCACGTCAGAGCCAAACCATTCCAGTCTGACAGGTTTCCATGTCCAGGTGTATAAAGTTTAGCCATTTCATGCAAAGCTCTGAGATGAGCTCTGTCCCTCTTAACGATTTTCAGTCACTGCATCTCAAACAGACAGCTTAGACCCTGCATTCAAAAGTATTTTGCATTCTATTGCAGTCAAAAGCCAGAATACTGATGTGTGAAACAGAGCTTTCAGTAGGTTTGAAGGCAGCTTGAGAGGTGTTTAAAATGTAAACACTACTGTAATAGGAAAACAGGTTAGTGTTAGGGGAATTTCGATAAAATTAAACATGGCTTGTCCCAGTCACATTTCAAAATATTAGCACACAGTATCTGTCTTTGATATTTCTAATATTAATTTGTAAAATAAATTAATTTAAAAAAAAAAAGGAGATCCTATTTACGGAACCTCAACTGTAAATCAAGTGACCCCATGTGTTTCCTTGCTTGGGAATGCTGTGCTAGGGTGTCAGTGCACAGAAAAATATGTCTCCTTCTCTCTTTTTCACTTTCTCTTTCTCACTCTGGTGGATTTCAGTATGCAATTCTGATGACCATGGTTCTCACCACCTTCATTAAATACACCCTGCATACCGTCGACCTCCAAAGTGAGAACCCATGGGAAAATAAAGCTGTCTACATGCTGTACACGGAGCTCTTTACAGGTGCGATTTTTTTTTTCTCTTGGAACAGTGCGGCATGGAAAAATGATAGCTGTATAGTAGATGTCCTTGTACGCTTTCACACATGGTCTCATTTCTAACCTGCAGGCTTTATTAAGGTGCTGCTCTACATGGCGTTCATGACCATAATGATCAAAGTGCACACCTTCCCCCTGTTTGCCATTCGACCCATGTATCTCGCAATGAGGTGAGAACTTATTATTACACCGAATCTCATTCTGAATTTGCAGTGGTGTATTTTATTATTTGAACGGGGACATGAGGTATGTTAACCTTCAGACTTCCTCAACTGAGAAAATCCCAGCACAGAGAACCCATGGGTTTTTTTTTCTTATCTGAATAGAAATGTCTGCTACATTCCAGGCGGATGTTGCCGGATCTGTTTGACCGCTGTTACAAAATATTTGACTCTTAATAGCTCACAGCAAGAGTAACTAAACATGACATCTCAAAGTGGTTAGAAAAACACTTCCCGGTGCAAAGGGCAACATTTGCCCTAAATCTACAAATACGGAACTGCTGGAAACTAATTCCATTCAAATAAGGGCTTAATGAATGTTTTTATATTTTACGTTATAAAAATAATCTTTTCCATACCAGGCAATTTAAAAAGGCTGTAACAGATGCCATAATGTCTCGACGTGCCATTCGCAACATGAACACACTGTAAGTGTTTTCCAAACCTTTTTTTAAATGTACATGACCTCCATGCATTTTGGTTTCGAAATGTGACTCAACACTCCCATTGACTTTTGCAGCTACCCAGATGCAACTCCTGAGGATTTGCAAGCCTCGGACAACGTGTGCATCATCTGCCGAGAGGAGATGGTAACCGGAGCAAAGAAACTGCCCTGCAACCACATCTTTCACTCAAGGTTGCTGTTTTTTGTTGTTTTTTTTATTCTAATTGCACCTTGTGTTGCTGTTCAGCAGGTTATGTTCATGAAACTATCAAGTGGTTTTATAACTTGACTAATCTTTATGTATATGTGTGTGTGTGTGTCACAGTTGCCTTCGGTCATGGTTCCAAAGGCAGCAGACATGTCCAACATGCCGTATGGATGTTTTGCGAGCATCACAGCCTAACACTGCTCCTGCTCCTGCCGCCCCGGCTCCCCCTGCAGCTCCAGCAGCTCCGGCTAATGCTCCAGCTCCCCCGGCTGCTAATGGTAAACATCATTAGCATAGTCAGACATTATCATAAGCCAATGTTTAATACGGTCTCTTTTCATGACAATGTTTATTCTCTACAGTTGCTCCAGGTGTGATGCCCCAATTCCCCCCAGGCCTTTTCCCTTTTTGGGCTCCCTTCCCTGGTGCAGCTGCTCCTGCTGCTCCTGCTGCTGCTCAGGCAGCCTCCAGCACACCACAGACCAGTGCAGATGCATCCCAAACACCAGGGGCAGGTGAGGGCGTTTACTGCACTTTAAAAAAAAAAAAAAAAAAGGAAATAAGTAACTTCCTCTGAGAAGTATGTTACAGTAACTATTATTTTTAAACCTGTTCAATTGAAGTGACTAGTCAATTAGGCCCCTAACCAAAACAGTTAAATAACTTTATAACTAGTAGTTGACGAGCTCTTCTATTGTTGGGACCGTCAGCTGTATGTCATGGATCAACAGTGGTCACAGGACACCACCTAGTCACCTAGGTTAGACTAGAGTTTGTGTTACAAAGAGAAGTGAAAAGGAGATGGCTTTATTTAAAGTTTACATAGGATGAGAAGATATCTTTATTGTCACTGTACAAATACAATGAGATGTGTTTGGAGCATGGCTGTAGATACTTAATTAAGGTAAATTATGTATATAAACACAGTAATACACTCATCATGGGCATGAATGTCATGGCAACATTGGGCTTTCAGTCATTTCTTTGAAATATTTTTTTTCTAGGGCAGACTGTGTACAACATACATCTTCAATAGAAAAAGAACAACACAGGGTCAAAAGTATACATAAACCCACTTTGATTATTAGTTGACTGATGAAGTTCCAAATGTCTTTTAACTTACCAAAGGCCTCTTAACTTCCTCTTAGTACTGATGATTAACTGCAGGTAACTTCTCTGTGCCTCCATATAAAGGGTTTGTTTGACAACACTCAGTGGATTGACCAACAAACAGAACAATGGGAAAGTCAAAGAAGCTCAGTGCAGATCTGAGAAAGATGATTATAGATTTTCACAACTCAGGAATCTCTTGGAGCCATTTCTGAACAACTGCTGATCCCAAGATCATTAGTGCAAATAACACAAGTACAAATGCAAATGTGCACAAGTACAAGTTATTGGGAGGGGTAGCTGCTTTGCCAGGGTCTGAAAGAAGACCCAAACTGTCACCCTAAACTGAGAGGAAATTGGTTGGGATGGTCAGGAAGAACCCAAAAACCAGCAAGGCACACAATTGCCATGAAATAGAAACAGCTGGAACACCAGTGTCAAATTCTTGACTTTGTTCTATTAAAGACGTAGAACATCAGGTCTGCCCCAGAAAAAGAACAGTTCAAAGAAATCGTTGAAAGCCCAATGTTGCCATGTTATCCATGCCCACGATGAGTGTATGTAAACTTCTGACTGCAACCGTATGCTGGCTAAACAACCTTTGTGTATTTGATAAACCCAGGAAAATAGAAAACTGTTTTTAAATCTAGATCATTATAAGCAATCGAAAGCAAAAAAAATGTCATTTTTCTGCACTGATTATGTAGAATCAGGGGCCAGTAGCTCAAGTCAGAACGGTACAGATGCTGCTGCAGCTGCAGCTCCTGTGGGTGGAGTGCCTGGATTCCCCTTCTCTATGCCCCCACCATTCCCAGCAGCACCATGGCTGCCCATGCCTCCTCCTCCGCCTTTCAGTGAGTATGAATCACCTACAGTTCACTTGAGTTCACCCAAACCTACTGAGCTGGTTTAAACAGAATGTAGGCTGTGGATTATGATTGTTTTACAACCTGAAAGGTACGGTACATTCTCTGAAGTCATAACGTCTGGTGAAGGTACAGCGGTACAATGGGTAGGGTTGTCTCCTCATCTTTAGTTTGATCTTGAGCTCAGGTTACTGTTGGTGTAGAATATTGGATACTGTCTCTGACCTGCCAAAAACATGTGAGTAGATGAATTGGCTATGTGAAATTGCCGTTAGGTGTAAATCTGTGTGCACTATGCCTTGAGATGGATCACGTCGTATTCAGGGTGTATCCCTGCCTCGTACAGAGTGTTTCTGGGTAGGCTCCGGATCCAAGTGCGACCTTGAGCAGGATAAAGTGCGTACTGAAGATGAACATCTAAATCATGTCTGTTCTTAATAAGTAAATGGAGGAATAAAAAAAATTAAAAATGCTTTTGTGTAATGTTCTCAAAATAGAAACAAAATCTGTTTGGCTTGACTTTCAGATTTCAGGGCGACCTAAACTAGATTTAACATATTGACTTCAGAGTTAATGCCAGCCCTTGCTCACTTATCCCTGTATTCGTCTATTAGTGTCATCCATGCCTCCTCCCCCGCCGTCCCTGACCACAATGTCAGAGGAAGAACTGAGGGAGTTGGAGCAGGAAGGCCGCCGTGGTCTGGAGGCCAGACTGCAGTGCCTTCAGAATATCCATACACTGCTAGATGCTGCCATGCTTAACATCCACCACTACCTCACCACTGTCGCTACACTCAGGTACACCGTGACCTTTCGCTGGAATTTAATTAACGACAGAAGTACTGATCACATGCATATTATTAACCATTTGTTTATTTCCTCTGCTTTTCATCAGTCCTCCTCGAGCAGAGAGCAGTACCGGTGAAGCAAGTGGATCAGGCAAACCTGAAGCTTCCAGCCAAGAGAATGGAACACCCAGCAGTGAGAGCAAATTAGTGTTTGTATATCATGAACTAAATCCTTTGTGATGCATCTTAATTCTTGTTTTTGTTCCCTATAGCCGGGCCTGTCAGTGGAGCAACAGGTTTTTCCCAACCAGACTCAACCACAGGAGTTGAGAAGGAGGAGAAGAAGGAGGAAGAGGAGGCAGAGGTGGACGGGGAGCCGAGCACTGCTGAACTGAGGCGTCGCCGCCTACGCAAGCTGGACACCACACCGCCCCTGGATCACTGATTATTGGTCTAGTAGCCCAGACATTGCATTTGACAAAGGACTTTATACAGTCGAGCTCCATCTCATGTACCCTGCTGTGCCAATGTGGGTGCTTGAGATGTCCAGCTGTCTCCCAGTGGGCTCTTATGTTGCTCAGATCTTCAGTTCCAAAGGATGTCCTTGTTTAAGTTATACAGGAGCTTCACAGATTCTACATTAATATGAATCAATAATAATAATACATCCAAAGTCTCTTTAACATGCATAGTTCATCTGCTTTTTTTTTTCTTTTGAATATAGTCTTTGACTTTTTTCTGCAAGCCCACAACATGAACATTGAACTAGTAAGACAGTGTGTTGTTAAAGATGGAATCTTTTTCATATTGTTTGGCTTTTGATTATTTCTAGCTCTTTGAATTGTTTTTCAGATCTGATATTTGCTTTGATGGGGAGAATTTACCATCAAGTGTGGCATAAATTAACAGACTGTACATACTGTATAAAGTATTTTAATAGGAAGATCTGTAAATAATGCAGAATAAATCATTCATATCACAGTTTTTTTTAATTCCTTAATAATGTAAAAATGCTTAGCAATAACAAGATTTCATTGTTCGGGAATCTTATGTTATAATGCAATTAAATTAGAAAAGTATTAAAATACAGCAAAAAAAAAAAAAGATCACTTAAAATTGTTTATATTAAAAACATTTCAAATGTAACTTTCAGTAACCACCTGTAGAGGAAGCATTGTACTCAACTTTGATAATATGGTTTCTCTTCATATTTTTTTTTTTAAACATGCACAGAAATGTTGTGCATGTTTAGATGAGGAAAAGGTCCTTTAGTGGTCCTTATTTATGTAAACAGAGCCTGCAAGTCTCCTTAAAAATGCTGCTATAGTTATTAGTTTAAAAGCATGAAAATGGAATGTGCAAGTCTGTGCACCAGGTTTCAGTGCAAATATCAACTACTGGGCTCCATAGGCTGAGGTACTGATGCATTATTGCCCAAGAATATTCAGTGTCAAATTCCTAAAAAACCCTGCTGTGGAGTGCTCAGGTCTGTGGGGTAGAGTAGAGAGAGTGATGCTGGTTTGTTGAATCTGTCCTGTTGAATAACAGCGGAGTCGTCTCACTGGAGCCAAACCAGCTGTTTGGAATACAAAATATTTTTTTTCAGTATTTACTCAGGTTTTTAACTTGAATGCAGTCTAGTGCATTCTTTAGACTTTCTCTCTATTTAATCATCAGTGGTACTATACCTGCTATTAGGGCGTATGCTGTGTGACCAAGTAGCACTTGTGTCACCATCCATCCCTCGTGGATCATCAAAGAAGTATGATCGTGAAGCCCTTGTGTTGATGACGGGACTACAGTTCTGAAAAGAATTCAAATTTACACTGGTTAAAAAAAGCATCAATCAATGTAACGAACGATTACAGACCTGCCAACCGCAACTGGGAAAAACATGCAGATGAACTGAAAGGGCAGGGGATAAAAATGCTAATGCTTTGACTATTTAAATACTAGAGTACAAACTGGAATGTTTGTAAACTGCCACTATGTTAAAAAAAAACGAAAGCTGTTCAAAATCAGTGCGGATATGAGATTGGGGGAAAGGGGGCGGAGCTTCTGTAAGGTGTCAACTTCCAAGACTCTCTTGCTGTTAATTTGAGTCATAATTTGTAGCAGTGTATATCAAAATGCAGAGCTCTTAAGCAAAATCTATTACAAAAAAAAGGTAGGCAGGTCTGCAGTTACTGTTACATTAGAAGAGAAAGAAGCACTAACCATTTCTTTATGAGGACGTGGCACTCTGAAGATAAGAATGAGCAGGCTTGTGGGGAGGAGCTCCCATATGAAAAGAATAGCCCCGAAAATAATGTAGCCTGTGTCTCCAAGATCGTTACGAAGATCAGCCTTGGGAGAAACGGGAATGAACGTGACTATCCAAAGTGTTTTGAGCGTATTTCCATCATAAAGATTCATCATCAAGCTTCTATACCTGATCTGAGATGTTGTACCAGTCAAAGTCGAAGGACTCCACCTTGTAATTTTGTGATAAGATGAGTACGGTGAGGTTATAGCATGCTCTGCTGAAGAAGAGAAGGATCACACCTGCTCCCAATACAGCTGTCCTCCAAAGGCTGGTTCCCTGCAATACAAGAGGACAGAGAGCAGTGGGTGGACACAAACGTGGAACTCCTCTTGTTTTGTCAGTACAAAACTGCTCCCATGTCAACCCTATAATTATAATAGCAACTGCCTGAGCCTTTAACACAAAGTGATAAGTTTATTGCTATTTACCTTACTGTGTAAATAAGGGCTGGTGGTGGGAGAGTATCGGGTCAGGAGCAGCAGCGACGTGGCCAGGGACACAGCCTCGATGATGAAAAGGAGGTCATTCACCAAGACACGGACTAGAACCAGCATCCACGTTTTGTTCCTGGCCCCGCCTGTGTTCCCTCGCTCCCCGAGGCTGGCGCAAACCACGTTAACACACAAGAAGACCACACTCATGGCTGCGTATACACAGCGGGCCACACACCTGAGAGAAAAGAAGACTACTTAAACAGGAGCCTTAAAAAAGTGAGCCATCTTGAGTTTACACCGTTAACTCCACTATGTTTACCAGCAACCCCCTATATTGACTTTTTTTTTTCCAACTTGAAATGTGATGACTTCCTTTTTGTGTATTTACATGAAAGCTGTGCACCGCGAGGGTACAAAGATTGTCTTAGGGTCATTTTTGTCCCAGCAGTTATAAAATCACTTGCACACCACAAAAGCCACAAACACACACATAAAATGAGCAACTGAGACTGTGTGCTACTGACTGCACTTTCCTGTGCATGTGCAAGATCTTCTCTCCACGACCCCACATATGACTAAAGTTCACAGACAAAATATTACAACATTTCTTGAAAGCACTGTTTACTAATGGGGGATGCAGTCAGAGGCTATAAAGGTTTTGCTGGTCACAGTACCCCCAGTTCTCCCTCAGCTGAAGCCATGAGGCTTCAGAGGCTGTAGTTTGTGCAGGAAACAGGAGGAGATGCTAATTCTTCCCCCCAGAAACAAATACTATATGCATATCTGCACACGTGAGAAATACGTCTGCAGAGTTGATTGATTTATGTTCTTGAAATGTTCACAAAAGAAATATTCTAATCATTTGAGATACTAGATTTCTGCTTTTCATGAGCTACAAGCCATAATGATCAAAATGAAAAAGAAAATTTTTGAAATATGTCTCTTGATGTGCAATGAATATAAAATATACAACAGTTTACCTTTTGCAAATTAAATTGTGAAAAAATGTAACTTTTTTAGATGCTCTAGTATATAAGAATACACTGAAAAACTGGTACTGGCGCCTATGCAACATCATTGGTTGCATCTGTCAGTGCATATATAAAGCGGTAGACATCTATAGAAGCTTCTAGAGCTGTTTCTGCTGTGAGAATGGCAAGTTATCATGGCTTTTGCAATTTTCAAAGAGATTTAATGGTTGGAGCTTGTGAGATGGGTCAGAGGCAGAAGCAAAGTTTGGATTTTCACATACGAGCAATTCCTTGTACCGTGAATACAAGAATTCCGGCAAAACCTCGAATTTACGACGGCAGCATGGCCGTAAAAAGATACTGGGTGACCGTTACCAGCGTCGGCTGACAAGAATCACGCGATGGGCATGCAACACTGCCTCAAGTAACATTGGAATTCAATGCTGGAGCCTCAACAAACATCAGCATGAGGACTGTTCAACGTTTCCTCCCAAGATCCCGTGGGGGACCTACCAAGTATTAACTGGTATACCAGTTTTTCTGGTACTTCACTGTATATCATTATGTTGGCAAAAAAGTTCAAGATTTAAAAAAAAAAAATGTTTATACTTATGCAGGATCTTTGCCAATAATAATAATAATAATAATAATAATAATAATAACAATTATAGTAGATGTGTTGTAATGAACACAAGTGGTGTCCGCTGATTAAATGCAGTCTTTCTGCACTGTCAAGGAGGCAAAACCCAGATATTCACAAAGTTTGTAATCAATGATCAAACGTTTCTTCGTGCAAAATAGATTTGGAGTTTATTTATTAAGGTAAAATGATAGAAGTTACTCACAATCCTTTCCTGGGTTCCACACTGAATAAGGTTCTAACTTTGAGCAGGACCTGTTAACAAACAGTACAGACAAAAAACATTTTCAAAGATGAAATGATGATGAACGAGACGTTAGGAGGTGTGCAGAGGTCTTACCTGGGTGAAGTAGAGATTGATGAGGCTCAGAGTAAAGAACTGGAGGCAGACGGGGCAGCAGTACAGGAGCCAGTATACTGGGGTGGGCAGGTGGTTGGCGGCAACAGTGTCACCAAAGTAAAAGGAAAACAGAGTAGTACGGAGGGCTGCCCAGAGCAAGCAGAGGAAGAGGAAAACACTCTGGTAGCTCCATCTCTTATGGCGATAGAGTAACAACAACCAGAGCTGGATGTATACGATCCAGAACAGAGCTCCATACAGGCAGGTGTAAACTACAGTGACTCCCAGCTGGACAGACGGAGCCATGGCCGGTCTTATTGGGAAAGGCGGAGGGACGGAAGAGTTGGAATTAACCTCCATGACGTATAGAGACGTAAAACCGAGACTAAGTGGATATGACGTGTACAACCGAATTAATAAAATAAGTTGAACAGAGAAGTCCAGTCTACACGGGCAGAGGACATTAAAGCAAAAAGAAGAAGAAGAATGCTCTCAGTAAAGCAGAGGGACTGTTTGGCTCACAGCTCTGAGTGTCTGAACTTTGCTTTTGGTAATTCTGAGTGCAGAGGGATCGATCATTTCCTTTAGATATCCCAGGAATGTGGAGGAAAAGTCGTTAATCTTGCTTAACCTTTAGCTTCAGACACACGCTCTGTGTTGATATATGAAGCTTTCAGGACCCAGGCAATGGATCAAACATCAGATCGAAGCCAAGCTGGAATCCAATCCTGTAAAAGAAAAAGAAAAAGAAAAAGCAATAAAAACACCGCGCATTAATGATTTCCCTTTGTTATTTTACAACACGACGAGGGCTAAAAAACAAAACAAAAACGAAAGTGCGACCTTACTCTGGCTCCATGACCAACACACATTCACTAAATTCATATTTAACATCTCGCACGCCTAAAAAAAAGCTAAACACTAAAATAACTGTGATCAGCGTGTTTTAATCGATCTCAGGAAAAGCTACATGGCATTCTAACTATTTATCTCTCTCTCTCTCTCTCTCTAAATGTGTATGTATATATATATGCTGCTCGTCTACAACAACAACAAAACAACAGTAAACAGAGCTAGCTAGTTGCTAAAACTCTTACGCTAAGTTATGAGAGCTCACTGCTAGCTGGTGTGAAAAAGCTAAGCCGATTCACACAGACCTCAAACTATCAAGGAAAGTATCTGTAAGCGTTATTAAAGAAAAGTTTAATCTCACCGTGCCTTAGATACAGTTTAGTCAAAGTCAGCTGTCACCCTGAAGTCGGTGTGTACTTCCTCTGTGCTTTCACTTCTGCACCTCAACCAGAAAACCAACGGCACAGATTTCTGTGTGTCAACCTTTCGCCATCTAGCGGAAGACAGAGAGCTAATCTCTCTCTCTCTCTCTCTCTCTCTCTCTCTCTGTCTCTCTCTCTCTCTCTCTCTCTCTCTCTCTCTCTCTGTACTGGAAGTGTTGTTATTGCATCTCTCCTTTCGCTCATGTGAGTTAGTTACAGTGTGACT
>JAOUQY010000038.1:14982183-14997131 GCA_028566355.1 Doras micropoeus | reverse complement strand
TAATCCCCCTCCACCAAACTTTACACTTGGCACAATGCAGTCAGACAAGTACCGTTCTCCTGGCAACCACCAAACCCGGATTCATCCATCAGATTGCCAGATGGAGAAGCGTGATTCGTCACTCCAGAGAACACATCTCCACTGCTTTTAGAGTCCAGTGGTGGTGTGCTTGTACACCATTGCATCCACTGCTGTGCATTGTTCTTGGTGATGTAAGGCTTGGACGCAGCTGCTCGGCCATGGAAACCCATTCCATGAAGCTCTCTACGCACTGTTCTTGAGCTAATGTGAAGGCTACATGAAGTTTGGATGTATGTAGAGATTGACTCTGAAGAAAGTTGGCAACCTCTGCGCACTATGCGCCTCAGCATCCATTGACCCACTCTGTCATTTTACGTGGCCTACCATTTCGTGGCTGAGTTGCAGTCGTTCCCAATCGCTTCCACTTTGTTATAATACCACTGACAGTTGACTGGAATATTTAGTAGTGAGGAAATTTCATGACTGGACTTGTTGCACAGGTGGCATCCTATCACTGTACAACGCTGGAATTCACTGAACTCCTGAGAGTGATCAGTTCTTTCACAAATGTTTGTAGAAGCAGTCTGCATGTCTAGGTGCTTGATTTTATACACCTGTGGCCATGGAAGTGATTGGAACACCTGAATTCATTTGGATGGGTGAGTGAATACTTTTGACAATATAGTGTGTATCTGTCTAAGATTGTATGTAAGATGTATTTGTTACTTTCTTACTTGATTATTTCCTCTCTTTCCTCTTCAATCCCCAGCCTCAAATCAGCCTGCAGTGACTGTCATCAGATACCCGTTATCTAGTAATTGAGCACAGTTCATTTAAAATGGTTTAGGAACACTATATTAGGAACTTTGAGAGCTTTCCTGACTTCGCTATGCCCTTGAACAAATTTCTAATATTTATATGAACACGGATCCTTTAAATTGACTTACATTCATTTGCCATTTGCTCACAATTTTAAGCATCTGATCATGCTTTTTGGGATCAGAGCATGCTTTGGGCATTTGGGCCCAGTAAGAATTTGATCCAAATACTTTTTAACATCAAATGGTAATCTCAAGGTGAATATTTCTGCTTGGTGTCTTACTAAGGTGTTAGGTCACAATGAGTCATCAGAACAGCTTTAGTCTGCCTCTGCACAGCTCCAAGTCTCTGAATTGTCTGGAGGGACAGAACACCAGTCTTGCAAAAATGATTTTCAATTCAATTTGATTTGATTTCTAAAGTGCTTTTAACAAAGGACATTGTCCCAATGCAGCTTTACAAAAACAAAATTCAGACATGACTGTTAATTCATATAAATGCTATCCTTAATGAGCATCCCGTGGGGGTGACGGTGGCAAGGAAGAAACTCCCTGAGGTGTTAAGAGGAAGAAAACTTGAGAGGAACCAGATGGGAACCCATCCTCATCTGGGTGACACCATATAGTGCAATAATAAACAATCCCTTCTATAACTGAATGCTATATAGTAGAAAAACTGCAATTGTAACCTGTAAATTCATTAAAGTTTTAACATGAAATTTATTTAGTTGAATTTATAAACAATTCACTGATGGCGATTCGACTGATGGAGTGCAAAACTGTTCATGACAGTTAGTCCTAGCCATCATAGAAGGCTGATAATATCAGTGATAATAGTATGGTTTCTAAGTGTATCTTTAAGCTGTCCATCACGGTGATCTTTATGGTGTCCATGTGAGGTCATCCTAAGCAGCAGCAACTGATTTTCTGGCAATGAGATCTCCAAACAGAGTAGAGAAGGATTCATGATCATATTTTCTCATATTTTCTTAGTTGGTGTTTTGATTTTTGTGGTAGAGGCTTTTGTCAGACATGTTGATCCAAAATCATTCATGGATGTTCAGTTGGATTGACTGAGAAGGCAATACCCAGTGATCATTTTCATGCTCATCTATCCTTTTCAGTGAGCCCTCCTGGAGGCGTTGTCATCCTGGAGATCATTCCCATCAGGATAGAAATTTTCATCATAGGATAACTGTGTATTGTTCCTGTCAAGAGTGTCTACAGTCCATATTGGCAAAATGCCTCCCAGATCATAAGGCCACTGGGCTCCCTCACTCTTAGTGTGCACCACAGATGCACACACCCACTCATTGAGATGTGACGGATGAACTATCTGACCACACAATTTTTTCCCCACATCTCAGTATAGTGTCTCAGTATATTTTCTCTCTATTAATATTTGTTCATCTTTGTAATGAATGGTTTATGCACCCTAGCCCTACTTTAATATCCCTGTCTGCATAGTTGTGAACAGACTTTTTCCTGCTGAGAGACTAATCATGTCCTGGGTTGACTGCATAGTCTTGACGAACATGTATGTTTCAGTTACACAATAATGCCCAAGCACCATGGTCACTGAGTGTGTACTTTAGCAATCATTTCCGATACTATTTGCTATCTAAATGCAGATCTCATGAAAAGTAGATGCGTTCCTTCTGAAACACTAGCCAGATAAAACTACCTCCTTTCCAAGTCACTTTTCTTCCTTCCACCTTCAGGGCAGCGTGGTGGCTCGGTGGGTAGCACTGCTGCCTCACAGCAAGAAGGTCCTGGGTTTGATCCCCAGGTGGGGTTCTGTGTGGAGTCTGCATGTCCTTCCTTTGTCTCTGTGGGGTTCTCCGGTTTCCTCCCATGGTCCAAAGACATGCAGGTTAGGTGAATTGGACATGCCAAATTGTACCATGACTGTGTTTGAAAAGTTGAACCTCAGATGAACGACTGTGTATTGATGTGACCTTTTAGTAAAAAACTAATACAAAAAATAATAAATCTTCCATCTTGATGGAAAAATATAGATAAACTGTTCTTGCTCAGTGTTATACCATAGAGCATGGTAGGATGTTGAATAATTAATCATGTCATGAAGCACTGCTGTTACAGAAGCTAGATTTGCTTCATCACATCTCCATGCTCTATGTTTTGGTCCTGTGTTTTTGGTCCTATGTTCTCCTAGTGCAGGTTTACTCCAGGTACTCCAGGTTATTGGTCCTCAAACCTTCCAAGAAAAAAAGAGTGTAATAAAGAAATAAGTGTGTCATTCAAAGTCTCCGGAAGAACTGTGGCAGATTCTTCAAGATGCTCTGCAAAACTCACCAGATAATGACTGTACAGTACGACACAGAAGTCTATAGACTCGCTGTAAAGCAAAGACGCCTTTGACAATAATAAAGATGTTTCTACATAAAATAAAACATTATAAAGTGCAGTAAACAGTAATAAACTAAAGGAAGTCGATATTTGGTGCCTTTTTCTTAAACAGTGCTCCCAGGTGTTTCACAATGTGTGCAGTTTTATAAGGAAATTAGCTTTTAGGTTTTACTGATCGTCTTGGAGAATCTGCCGCAGCTCTTCTGCAGACTTTGACTGTCACACTTGCTTCTTTTTTTTTTGCATGTAAAATTCAGCAGCCTTCATTATGTTTTCTGTCTGAAAAGCAGTCACACACACACACACACAAACATTTTTGTGTGAGATTAAATTTTTTTGTTGCAAAAGTAACGTTTGGAAATATTAAATCAAAATTCAAAACCAAAAATACATCAATATCAAAAAAACAGCTGGGTGCCTAAGACTTTTGCACAGTACAGTGTAAATGTTTTAGGCTGTTAGTTTAATTTGGTTTAATTTGGGCAAATAGCGCGTGAGTGTTATTTTAATACGCTAATCACCAAGACGACACCCTACCGTTAACCTTCTTACCTTTTCACACCACGGTGGTGAGAATTTGTTTGACTGTCCATGCATTCAAGCCGTATTTACATTTTCTCCAAAGTCGAGGTGGTTTTAGAGCTTAATTAATCCGGGGCTAAACTCGTCACGCTCTTGCCAGTGTGTACTGCAGCGTGTGAAGCTGAACGGGTTTACAGTTGGCTTTAAATCCACGTGAAATTTTTACAAATACAAGTTGTAGGCTAATTGGTCGGTTAGCAGTTGATCTGCCTGAGCCCTTATGACAAATCAGCCGTAATCCCTTTAAACCCCCGTCTCGGAGAATGGAAGCGAAACTCGCTGGTGCAGGCATTTAAAAGCGCGAGCGCTTTTCCGCCCTTCCTTCATTCCGCACAGAGCTCGTCAAGACGCAACATGGACACGACGTGTTTCAGAGGAGCACCAAGGGCGCAACCAAAGAGCTTCAGCATTGACTGGATCCTCGCTTCCGGACACAGAGAGTCAGCTCTCGACAGTCACACCGCTTACACACAGCCTGACTTTATAATGCGCGGAGCTTTATTTCCAGCGTTAACAAACCGGCCTTTCGTTGCTCCCTTCGGGTCCGCGTGCGTTTACGCTCCGCACTTGCACCGTGGTGAATTCAGAGACTGTGACACGCGGCTTCACGATGGTAAGACTAATGCACAGTAAACTGCAGGTCTAACTGCAGGCTTAGCATGATTATTCCCGAACTGACAGTGCGCTCGAGCGACACATTCACTAACTGTGATTCCCTTCTTTTTAGGACACCGGTTGGTTGGTTTCACGTGTACCGGAGATTTTGGCCTGAAGACGTGTCGGCGGATCCGCACAGTTTTTAGCCCGGAACAGCTGCAAAAGCTGGAGGAGGTTTTCGCTAAGCAGCGCTACATGACCGGCTCGGAGAAAGTGCTGCTCGCCTCGGCGCTGCGCCTCACTGAAACCCAGGTGAAAGTGTGGTTTCAGAACAGGAGGACCAAATGGAGGAAGAACAGAGAGGCTGAGGACCGACCGAGGGACCAGTGCAGTGAACTAAAGCATGAAACATCCATGCCAGAAGACAGAGAGTTCAAATCTGTGCACGGTGACCAATCCCCCGAAACGTGAAGGCGCCAAGCACGAAGTCCGACTTACAGACACAGACCGCTGAATCTCTTATAATTCTTGTTAAACAAGAAATTAAGGTATCATGATGTCACTATGTGGCTTTACAGCTATTGTTTTTCTTTCGTAATAAAACACCGTGTATAGCGGTTTTTTTTCTTTTGTGAATTTTGTGATGAGGCGTGGATTTATTTTCTCATTAAAAATAATGCTGATTATTCCTGGGTATTATTTTCATCGATTGTTCTTTTTTTTTTATTGTAGCCTATTTTTTTATTGTTATCATTGTAGTGATGTTTTAATGAAAGTTTCTGAACCTGTTTTTGTGTCCCTGGAGACTAAATAAAACCTTTATTATTATTATTATTATTATTATTATTATTATTATTATTATTATTATTATTATTATTATGCCTATTACTAATAAAAGCATTATCCTAGTAGTACTATCCACACAAGCATAGCTTAATTGACCATTGCATAAATTACTTTATTAGGTTGTCTAAATGTACTTTTGGATCAAATATAGAGCAATTATTTAAAATTGTAAAAAATTAAACAATTTTTATAGACAATAATAGTAATACAACTATTTTAAATGACCCAGAATTGGTTCTTATGTTTTTTATCATATATGATGGGGTCTACAAGATGCTTTAAAGTGAACAGCTGTTAGTGTTGCATTTGTGCTGTGTGATATTTTAGAGTTAAACCTAGCAATGCACGGTGATGACCAGGCTTGCTGGCGAATTGTAGTCTACAGATGAAACAATAGCCGAGCAACTGCTCCGGCTCCCGCATCCCGTACACCGTGGACCACCAGAGGGCAGTGTGTATAAGGACGAAACAGCTTTCAGTCTAAGCACCAAGAATCCCACAATCAGATCAGATAAACTGTCATGAAATAATCTTATTCTTTAGATTTGCAGGCTGCGCCAAGGTGCTTCACAGGAATGTGGCGTTTATTAAAAAAAACAACAATTACTACAGCTATATACTACAATTATACAGATTATAATACATTTTTAGCAACGCAGAAAAAAACACTGAAATTATAGATCAATAATTATTATGTCTTTCTGTCTTTTATTTTCCAAAACTGATACGGGTTTCTATCAAAACCAAAGAGGGTTACATTTCACATCCTTATCAGTATTACACATTAGGCCTGAGATCTCTGATCTCTGCAGACTGTGATTCAAGCCCAGGCCTATTCGTTGAAATACGCTTTTGGAACTGATCTATTATGTATGCCTATTTAATTTTACAGCTACTCCGAAAATGTTACAAATGATAATGCGTAATAATGCAAAAACATTACACAACGCAATAAAACTCTGAATATAAAAAAGGATGTAAATGTACAATTATTAAACCTATATTATAAACATACGTTTTGCTCTTGTATCTTGAAAAGCTGTAGAAAATCTCTGTTATTATTATTATTATTATTATTATTATTATTATTATTATTATTATTATTATTATTATTCCTCCTCCTCCTCCTCCTACTGCTAATAATAATAAATATAAATATAAATATTAGATATGAATTAGATATAAATAAATATAAGTATTATTATTATTGTTGTTGTTATTAGTAGTAGTAACAGTAGTAGTAGTAGTAGTAACGAGTATTAATTGTATTAGAAGCTGTAGCAAGTTGCACATGATGTAGTAGTATAGGTGATATAAATGAGATTTGCATCCTATTACATGAGCTTCTTTTGCAAGTACAAAAATTCACGACACAATTCAATTATATGATCTGCTCTCAGGAAACGCTTTTAATTGCCCAGTTTAGCGGTCTAAATTCAATTGCGCTCTATAGTACTTTTAGAAATGGCTTCAGTCTCAGCTTCAGAGTTTTAATGTGTTTTTTAAACGCTGTAAAGTTTATAAGAATAGATGGCGCTTCATCTCCTCTTAAGTCGGCTACCAGTAAAAGAGCCAACACTGGTTTCGGGGTTTTCAAAGGAGGCTTAACTTCAGTTAGGACCAGGCAGGGGAACAATAATCACATTTTCGCCTTCACACCCGGAGAGCTTACAAAAACTCCAACTGTTATAGCCTTTCAGCGGCGCCCAATCTGTAATCAATGGCCAGAGGCGAATTAATAGATGTTAATGACCATTTGAGTCGGAGGCAAAAGGGGCCAAAATTGGCCAGAGAAAGCTATTAATTATATGCTGCGGGACTGAGAGAACAGGGAGGAGAGAAGGATTTTCAGGGGTTTTTTTCGGAGCTAGCGGAAGGGTCTGTGGCCTGCGTGCTTCACACGGCTTTCCTGAGCAGGGGGCTTTTGTGCGCCCCATAAGCCGCGATTGTTTGTGCTGAAAGGGGTGACATCTGTCCGGGGATTCCGGGACTCTGATCTAGCCCATTAGCCTCCGTCCTCCCTCAACAACTTCGAATGATTGTAACTGACAAATGAGACAAGGAGAGGCACTTGAGACACGCTGAGCTGAGAGATCAATGGCCCGCTCCCCTTGATCTGGAACCGCTTCATTAAGGCGCGTTCATAAACTCCGTATGCTGAACTTCCTCCCAATTCCGCCCATCAGTTATAACCTCACTATGGCTGCAGGCGAGCACAGAGCAAGCAGCAAACACAGCACTAAGATTCAGTGACAGTAAACGGCGGGCCTTATGTAAGCCATCATTTAAGCAAATGATATGAGCTGCTAGTGCGCATCACCTAATAAATTAAACTCTCATCTGCTATGTTAAACCACAGCTTTGATTTAGTTTATATTAAAACAATATATGTTTTCTAGGTTATATTGAACTAATACAGGTTACTGTACATTTATATTAAACAAACTGCACATAAAGGGTCATTTCATTTTACTATCACTAGAGCAGAGCTTCTGAAATGAAGATTTGTTTTAATTAAAAATATATCAGTGTGTTTGGCTATAGGATAACTTGTCTATTTGGTCAGTCATATGTTGTTTTTTTATTTAAATATTGTACGTTACAGGTCTGATTTTATTTAAGTCAAAGGATTCATATATTATTTCGTATTTTACACTTGTTCATGCAAATTACTAATAAACTAGCAGCAAGAAATATTGTCGGTCAATGTCTGTAGCATTTAGTAAATAATATATACATTTAGATACAATTAAATGCATATTATAGGCTGTCCTGGTAGCCTATAATTAGCAAATGAATTTGTTTACTTGAAATAGCCTATAAAATGTTTTAGACAGCCTTTCATGAGAAATAAATAGTCCTTGAGGAGTAGGCTACTTTAATAATGAAGTTATGACTTGACGGATTTAAATTTGCAACTTTTTGGTTTATGCTTCAGTCAACAGTAGGCTGTAACTAATTTAAGATTTGACAGACCCAGAGATACCCCATCACTGCACATATTGCTCATGCCATGTTTTTTTTTTTCAAACATCAGGTATTTTATTTTATTTTACAGATAAGAAACGGTGAATCAGCTAAAATAGGAACATTTGTCTGTTTATTTTCAGTAATATGACACGGAACGATTTAACATGAACAAAATGGCTGTGTGCTTGGCATTTGCTTGGCTGCATGTGCGCATGCGCACCACACCTCAGCACGCAGAGCGCGGAGCAGGTATTGAGGTTAGTGAGTGACTGAGTGACAGGCTGGAGCTCAAAAGCTGTCTGTTCATCGATCATATTAGTGTACCAAGGTGTTCTGCGCTCTTGGAGTTCAAGATTGTCAGGCGAAGCTAACAGACGCTGTGGCCGTCAGACTACCTGAAGTGGCTGCTGTCGCGGCATCCTACAGCTGAGTTCTGAATGAACAGTAGGTGACATTGTCAGGTCAGTATTAGAAAGCTGTCCGGATTTGGACTCAGAGAAGACAGAGCGCACCTGCATCCCGATTTCGGACGCGCGGCTGCACACAGCCGAGAGGAATGTCGCGCACATGAAGTTATGGATTGCAGAAAGACTCTGATTACTTTCAGAAAACCTTTTGTGGAGACTTGATTTTTTTTTTCTTTCCCCGAAACTGATTTCCTTGGGAACGCGCTTGGGGGGATTTGTTTTATTTTGAAAGCGTAATTTCAGTACCAATCGCATAATAATGTTCCAGCACAAAAAGTGTTTCACGATTGAATCTCTGGTGGGAAAAGACTCCAATTCCTCCAGCGTTGGAGATGAACCGATTCGCCCCACTGCTCTGCGGTACACCGAGTCTGTGCATCCGGCTCCGTTCGGCAGCTGCTTTCAGAACTCGGCGCGGACGCTGTACGGGAACGTTAACGCTGACATGATGTTCCCGGACCCGGGCTCCCACTCGGCCAACTCTGCCCTGGCCCTGCGGCACCTGCCCATTCCCACCCAGCCCTTCTTCAGTCCGCACCAGCGGGACAGCCTGCATTTCTACCCCTGGGTCCTCAGAAACCGATACCTTGGACACCGCTTTCAAGGTCAGTATTAAGCAGGGAATATAACCGGGGGGAAACCGTGGCACTCTGGCATCTCATCATCTACGCCCCTTATGTTTTTGGTTAAGCATGGGCATCTGAGTTGTATGACAACGAATGAGTGTAACTTTGAAAGTCTGTAACGTCTATTTCTAAACCATTTTGCATCTCTGATCCCACAGCTGGATCAGTAACAGGTGTGTTATTTTAGGCTGTAGCTATACAGGCCACAAAACCGCACGCAAAATGTTACACACAGTCCATATTCTCCATTTCTTTTATTTTTCTATAGTCATTTTTCTATATTAACTGTAACACGAACCAGCACAAGATATGCACGCTATTTTTTATTTTATTATTTTATTAGTTTTTTAATGTCGCATAATTTCTACACAAAAGACATTCAGTGATCAGACATAGTAGCCTCTAAAAAGTTTCGACCACGTGCCATCGCACTAGTAGAATAAAACACTTCCGTACATGAATTAAAGTGTGTGTGTGTGTGTGTGTGTGTGTGTGTGTGTGTGTGTGTGTGAGATAGATAGATAGAGACAGAGAGAGAGAGGGCGCACGTGCGTGTGAAGGATTGCAACTCAGGAAATTTTGCATGTATGGATTTTAGGAATATATATAGTTTATATATATTTAGTTTCCACATTACAGTAAACCACATGAAAGAAATGATCAAAATAATTTAAAAAATAAAGGTCATAATATATATAGATATTATATATATTTTTTTATTTATATATATTATATATTATATATAATAATATATAATTAAACATATATTAAGCATATAATTTATCTATTGTTTTAAAATGCCAGATTTGGTAGTAACTAATTATTATTTATTCTTACGATTGTTTATTTATTCATTTAATATTCAGCACCAGTAAACGATAAGGTTAAAGGAATATTTTAAGCAGATTGCATAAACCAGTGGTACAAATAAATTCTTTTACTCATAGGCAAAATCTTTGATTCAAGATTTGATGGTTTGAGAACAAGATTTGCTTTCTTCAGTTATATATGATTTCTTTGTAGGACAAAAAGATTCACTGATGTGAGGCTTGTTATGTGGAAAATACAACACTTTTCTTTATCACGGGGTTTGCTACAGGACTATCTAGCTGATAAGGATAAGATTAGGCTATAACTGATCCAATTGATCAACTAGACAACCATTTTTAAAAATGCTAAATCTAGGTAGGATTTTTTGCAGGAGTAAATGCATGAAACACAGATATAAATCATGTTATTAAATAAAATAATCCTTATAAGTGGGGAAACAGCCACGAGTGTATTGTCATGTATGCTGAATAATTCAGTGTAAGAAGTTGAGTGCAATATTTTTGTATGGAAATCCTGACGTTAAAACAATTGTCTAAAACACAAGATTGCATCCATAAATGTAGCTGAAAGTGCAGAGTAATCGGGTCTCTTTATAAGTATTCAGATCATTTTACTGTGCTGTTTGTTTTTAACGTTCAGTAAATATAACTGATTGTGGGTGGTCTTGCTTACAAGTCAATTTGTTAAAGCAACAGGCTCGCTGCGCCTGACATGGCTGTCCTTGCTGCAAGGCAAAGTGAGAAAGCTCAGCCAGCACATCAGGTGTGCTGGGTGACGCACTAGGCTCAGCCAAAAGCCCTGGGGGCATAGGACTCAGGTAATTGGTGGAAGTCGGAGGTTGTTGCCACTGTTTCTCAGATCCGGGGACTCAGATAGACTCTCTTTGTTTATGGACAGGGATGATCCACTCACTGATGGTGTCCAATAACCTAGAAAACCACTGTTTGGACAAGGCTAAATATAGCCAAGGGGATTGAGTGGGAAAGGATTACCTATCATGAGTGTCACTTTTTTTTGTAAGCACTAATGCGTATATAGGATTTTAACTTAGTCACTTCCTGAGTGAGCAAAAACCTAGCATCCGTGTCCTTAGATCTCTCATGCAGCACAATGTAAACAGGATTCCTGTCTAGCCTGCTGTTGTACATATGCTAGGTTTTGTGTGATGTGTGCATCTAGCAGACAGCGGTGTCGTTTTAGACGGGAGAAAGAGACGGCTCTATTTGCAATTATTGGCTTTCCTGGGACTTCTTGTAGGATCACATTACTTCAAACTACAAGGGAAGTTAATGCTGCGCAAAACAATTACTTTCATTGATTCATACTTTTGAGAACGCCTTACTCAGTGTTGAACACTCTTCATAAACAAAGACTTTTTTTAAGTAGTTTTAATTTAAAGCACATTTCCTTTTAAATCAGCAAAATAAAATGAAATTGAATAATTCACAGCTAGTTCACGTGTTGAATTCAATTCTTATTCAGTGACGAGTAAGATTTTATTTTATTAACTTTACATGAATTTTAAAACAAGGCAGCATGAATGAACATTTTTATTTGTATAACTGTTATTTTTTTGGTCAGGTCTGAAAGTGTAGTGCACAGTGACGTAGTGCATTGTAATGTAGCAGTCCCTTATTGCAAAATATTTCTACATTAGGTTTTTACATTCAATTTTACTATAGCGTGCAATCAGACTGTATTTAAATTTTTATTCAGATTTAAACTGTGTTCAAATCAGAGGAGTGGCTGAATTGGCGGCTGTTGCACTGTGGTTGCAGACCAAATGATCCAGTGTGTCTTTATTTCCCACTGTATGCCACCCTTCTCCCTGCCTTTAATGAGAGCAGTACTGACAAGACCAAGCTTGTTTGTGCCAAGGGAATGCTAGTAAAGCTGATCTGAGTGCCATCTGGTTCCCTTTTCCTCATGGCGGGGGCATCCTTGCCATGGATAGGCCAGGGACTGTTTGAGCCCAAACCCCCGGAGGGGCTCCCGGCTCTTCAGGAGGCCTGAATCTCCATCACTACCCGCCACTATGTTCCCTAAGCTCTCTCGAAGGAGACTGCAAGGTGATGCCACACATGGAGATGATGCCAGTCTGAATACTATACAGACCAAGCATAGCCAATTTATATCTGAGCTCTGTATTCAGGGGTTTTGTATGGCTTTAATAGCAACTGTTGTAAATTGCTGTCTTTATTTTTGTCCCTTCCCAAAGCACCTTGATTGTAGTTTCAGGTGACTTTTCAACACCTTCTGGCCTCATGGGGCTGTTTACATTTTTCCACTCTGCCAGGCTTCGGCTAGTTGCATTTTAGCTCTGATGTTCAAAAGGGTTTTCAACAATCCAGCTGAAAACAACTGTCAGTGACAGTTCTGTGGCAGATAATATGCAGCGAGCAGTAAACAAGGTAAAGTGCATGCCGTATAGGGATCTCTGCAAACCTACTCAGAGCATTCTACAAGCTGCTATAAGACTTTTATTCTCTGTAGTGCTCTGTTAGCAAACTAGCAAATCTGTGTATGGATCCAATGGTTCTCACGTACATGGTTGCTGAGAATATATCATTAAGCTATCCGAGGGGCTCTTTGAAATTCAATCATTTCCCTGTGATCGCTTAATACTCTTCTGAAAGAATCAATACAAGTGCATTGTCTCAGATTGAGATAAATGCAGGGTTTGAGCAACTTCATGGTAACACACTTTTCACCCAGTGTGGATGTCATTAGGGCTCTTTTGTACTGACAGTTGGTACATCTTTATAGTTGCTCTGATGGCTAAAATCAAGAATTTACTCCATATTGACTTGCTTGTACGCATGCACACAGTAAAATCACCCATGAAGAATAAACATAGTTAAATTAATCTTCGTAATTAACAATGAATCTACTTTCATTAGATTTAGATCTGTATCTTTAAAATGATTGTTATTACTGATAAAAAATTGAAACATTGAAACTGGACAGGTGGAGGCATCGTGACATTTAAATACACACTAACCTTATTTGTATGCCTAGCTAATTTCCAACAATGTGGTTGATGTTGCAATATCTATTCAGAAGGTGTGTATGCTGATTATGAACATCTGTTGGTGCACACCTGCACTCTGATACATTTTGGTTAGTTTTTCATTAACAATAGCTCATCATGTGCCACCTCAGTGGCCTGCACTGTCAAAAGCTTCAACCGCTCTAATGGGACAAACTTTGTTTGTGAGTGCCTGCGGTTGCGCCCTCGCTGCATATTCTTTTCAAGGCCGACACATCCCATCTCTGAGTTATAGATCCATTTGTTTATGAAAAATCTTCTGTGTGTTTTTTAATAAACGGCATATGGACTCGGTTTACCAGATGCAGTCTGCGGTGGGATGAAGGTCACACACCCCACGGAACTGATAATGACCGCATTTTACTATAGCCTTATGTTGAAAGAAATGAGACAAAATGTGGGGGTTTTACATTTGCTTAACTGCCTATCAAGATTCATGGCAATTGTTTTTGCATCTTTTCATGCTAAGATATTTACTTAGGATGCGACATTGAGACGTTACAACCATGCATTTGTATGAAAATCAGGGTGATGGTGCACGATGGAAAAATCCATCTCAATGCTATTCCTTTCAGTAAAACAAAATCATCCGAGCATGCTTTACCTGACTGGATATGGTCAGCATTGACTACCGATATGAACAATTCTGAAATTCACATTATTTTTGCATATCCGCTTTTATTGTAGGCGGAACAATATTATTACATGATAATAATAATTGTATTATAATAAATTTACATCGCAAATTACATTCTTTAAAAAAATCTGCCTTATTAATGATAATAGAATCTTTTGTTAGGATAGAAAATATGATCATGCTTGCTAACCGACAGCAGACAAACAGATGACAATATAATATGATTATTTACAAACCACAAAGCTATATGAGGTTATATTACTACTTTGCAAGACATCGCTCATCCTGTACATCTCTCACGCTCTCTTGCGCAGGTGAGGACAGCAGCCCGGAAAACCTGCTGCTGCATGGACCATTTTCACGCAAACCCAAGCGCATCCGCACGGCCTTCTCCCCCTCACAGCTGCTGCGACTGGAGCGTGCTTTTGAGAAGAACCACTACGTAGTGGGTGCCGAGCGCAAGCAGCTGGCCAACGGCCTCTGCCTTACTGAGACCCAGGTAAGAGAGCTTGAGTGAGACTGACTCAGCAGCTCCTAAACACACACAAACACACATACATACACAAACACACAAACACAAATGGACACGGAACACATTCCATGTCACTGAGCTAGCAGGATGTGGTGAACACATGCTTTCTCATCCATGCACTTTTACATCATGTCATCACAGGACGGAAGTCAATTCTTCTTCACTACCCTGGGTTGGGCCCTAAGAATGCCAAGACATGTATTCAACATGCATTTACAGTTGGATTTCACAATCAGTGTTACACACATGCTTGTTGACGCAAGTGCTGCTGCTGATCTGTAACAGCTCAGTGTTTTCAGTGGAGTCAGGCTGGCTTAGGGCTATTTTAAAATGTAATACTTTTTTAGGAGGTAACCATATAAATGTGCATTTTCCTTGAGCAGCTCACTTCTCTTCTTTATTTGTCTTTTGAATGTGTTAAATTGGCCATGTAAAACACAGGCAACGGAATGCGTTTCACTATCCAGACTGCCTTAACGTTAATATAAAAGCTCTCAGTGATAGCAGGATCAGACACAACCACAGAGAGATGCAATAAAAAAATTCTTTACGTGTCATGGCACTGAAGCAGTCGAAGGAAAGAAATGTCATTGTCAGTATAT
>JAOUQY010000038.1:14950375-14966420 GCA_028566355.1 Doras micropoeus | reverse complement strand
TGGTCCAATTTAGCCATGAAACCTCCCACACTAAAATGACAGGTGTTTCAGTTTCATTGTCTAACCCCTGTATTTATTCAATTCAATTTATAGTGACAGTGGCAATGAAAAACCTGCCGAGATGACATGAAGAAGAAACCTTGAACGCAAACAGATTCAAAATAAAACCCATCTTCTTCTGAGTGACACCTGATACTGAGATAATAAATAAGTTCTTTTCTGTAACTTTCTACTGTATAGGATTTTCAGTATGAGCAAGACTCAGCAGGATGACCGACATTAGGATTAGACTGACAGTTCTTAGGTATAAATCTATAGTGTCAAGGGGAGATTGTCTACTGGAACAAGAGCAGTTAGTCGATAAGTAGATATAATCATTTATAATCAATGTCAATGGTCTCAATGTGAAAAGCAGAGTACAATCATGTCTTCCTAATTTGTGGAAAGTAGATGTATTTACAGGGTAATTCGTGTGTAATTGACAGCCTCTTGTTGCCTTTATTCACTTATTTTATGACAAGGTGAGCTGTCAAGCCCAGATGTTCCCATCGTGGCAGCCGTCCAAATCAATTATTTGACTCTCAGCACAAATTCAATTCTCCTGCTCTCATCAGAGGTGTGAATAGGTAAACATCACTCTCTACTGCTTTTCCCTCAAGATGGAGCACTGCATAAAATGAGACACAAAAGTGGTGAGTGAGATGAGAGTGACTGATTGGGATCGTGGTGTTGCTGCCCTCCCAAAAGGCAAAATGGGGTTAAATACAGTGCAGCTTTCCCTGGTGGAGAGACAAGTGTTCGCAAGAACATCACAGACGCGTACCCTTGTTGACACTAAAAGTGAACAGTTATGTTGTTTGCACGGCTGTTTGATGAAATAGTTTGGGTAGAAATTGAAGGACCTATTTTCATCTGAAGACTGATGTTTGTTGAACCTGGGCACCTGGGGTGAGGTTCAGTACTGACAGGGCCTCACACAATGCAGACCTAGAAGACTCTTTTGGAATAAAGACCAATTGTTTTTGCTTTCACACCTGGTTGTGTTCAGGAGGTGAGAGCTTTGTCACCTCAGGTGTGGAGAGGATGTCGCCTTGCTTTCGTATGTGTTTATGCGTGTGTGTGTGTGTGTGTGTGTGCGTGCATGCGTGAGTAAGTGAGTGAGTGAGTGTGTCTGTGTGTGTATCTTTCTCTACCCTTAGAGTAGTGACTCTAGCCACAAAAGACAAACTTCAAAAGACAAAGAAAACCACTGACTAGTGATCAAAATAAGATTAAACCTCTCTGAACAATTTTATTTCACAACTTTCAAATATTAAACGGATTGGTCTTGGGCTTCACCAATGCACAAACTCTCAGACAAGGTTTAAAAAAAAATACATTAAATTTTTTTAACATTATTTTTGTATTTATTTATTTATTTATTTATGTATGTATGTATGTATGTATGTATACTGTGCATTAACACCTATTATTATTATTGTTGTTGTTGTTGTTGTTGTTGTTGTTGTTGTGCTTGTACCATTATTATTGTACTTGTGATAATGAACATTTGTGAACATGTCTTTCTAAATGTTTTTCTTTGATATGTTGTCAGGTCTGGTTTGTCTTCATTTTGTCATAAGTTTTTATATACTTTTGCAACAGTAAATAACAATTCTTTCAAAACTGGCAGTTTTGTCACCATCATTAACTAGATAACAGTCCCTTTCCCAGTTTAACTCTAGCAGTAATGATCAATCATTTGCCCATAAAAGATCCTGATTTAACTGTCCTCAGCAGCTGACCCCACTTCCTCCACTACCACCCACAACACTCTGTCCACCGGGGACATTTAACACTGGCTAAAAGGATGCTTTCAGTGCCAGAGCGGTCTGAAGCGGTAAGGCTGAGTACCAGGGGCTGCTGCTGACGCAGTGTGGGCTGGCTAAAGGCTCATCGCTGGCCGCCGCTACAGATGGCAGGCGTTCACTCAGCCCTGGATCCGCAGTACAAGATGGCTGGATTGGCTCACATCTCCCAACCACCGTCTGCACACAATAAAGATAGCCAGCCACTCAGGACATCTCGGCACGCACAAAAAAACAAACCGAACCATCTTAAAGACTCGAGATTACATATTTAACAAATTTCAGACCATTGCACTTTTGATGGACAGTCTCTGTTGAAATTCATTTCAAAATTTAGGACAAGTCTTCAACTGTGCCTGGAAAATCGTATCTTCGCAACAGACTTACATGGTCATTGTACACTATCCTCCTTCTTCTACATTATGAAGATGCTAGTATTTTGTCAGTCAAGCTTGAACTCTTAATATCAGTGGCCCAGATTCTGTGAGTGACAGGCAGAGCTGATGTCAGTGTGGGAGAGAGACTCTGACCTGAACAGAAGGAGGCTGGGGCTCGCAGCACTCCCAGCTGAGGTGCCTGCTGGTGCAGATGGACCGGGGCTGGGACTTGGGCTCCGTGTGGGAGAGAGATGAGCTGGGATCTGTACTGAGCTTGAGGGCCACTTCAATCCTCCCTCGCCTCTTCAGTTTCTTCTGAGGCTTCGAGTTAAGCACAAACCACCTACAATTAAAAAAAAAAGCAAAAAACTCTGAAATGGAAAGAATATTAAGGCAGAAGAATATTAGATATGAAGGTGGGTGATTTCAGACATATGATGAAAAGAGCTTATATAGAAATATAGTATCCTTAAACCATTAGATAAGTGCACCTTAATGGAACAACCATTAGAGAAGTTGTCTTTAAGTTACACATATCTCTATAGCATTATAAAGGCAGGGTGGAATACAATCCATAGAAAGTGAAATATAAAAATTCTATACCAGCAGAGGGAGCACAAATGCACACCATGCACACTATATCTTTAATATAAGAAGCCCACAAAAAATGTAACACAAATACTTGTATACTTGTATATTTGGGTACATTTGAGACCTACAGTCATTACTGTAACTCATATAGCACCGGGATCATGTTTTAATATGAAATTAGATGCCTACACATATCATCATCTGCAAAAACATACTTCTTTTCATACTGCTACTCATGTAGACATCCTTCAGCAGGACATCTATAGGCCCTGAAACTTGATGAACAGAACCTGGGTAGTGTGTTTGTGCATAACAATCAGGGTCATGACCTTGGTGATGTTGCATGACTTGGTGATGTCCGGGGCAGGGAGAAGGTCACCACTGCAGTGTGAGAGCATGTTGTGCACGACTGGGGTATAATAAACAAAATGGCCCAGTGCGATATTGGTGATCTAATGGTAAGGTTAGCAAGTTGGTTAATGTTATATTATTAATAACATTATCTTATTGTTATATGATATTTATACTATACCATCTCTCAGTTTGGAAGGCATACTGATAATTATTTACGTATTTAATTATTTATTTATTTATTATAAAATATCTATTTATATTATATGACTGATATTCTAATTCAGCATTTTGCATTTAAAAGATTCACTCGATGACTCAAAAGCAGTCATATTTTGATTCATATAATATACTTAAAAAGAATGTGGATCAGCTGTATGAGGTAACACTGGGAAAAATGTGTCCCTGGTTGTGTTTGATACACAGTTTGTGTGATACACAGATATATAATTATTCAGTGACTTAAAAATGATGTTTGAGCTTTCTAGGACACAGTGATGCTTATGTCATCATCAAAAATGATCATTTTGTTCCATAATGATGTTTCATAAGACTGTGATGTTACAGTGATATCTCCATATTCCACAGTCCTGAAGCCTGATGTAATAATATCTTTGAGCATAATATGGATAAGTAACAGGAAAATGTTGAGGCTTTGATAATAGAAAGCTTGACATAACCTAAAGGAGTAATATTACCACATTGAAAACAAATATTTATACATACAGATAATATCCATACACTATACCCTAGTGTTATTGTAACAGATCCGTTAATACTAGTGATTTTCAGAACTTGAAAGGCTGCACAATCAGGTCAACATTTTCTACTCCTGCTGTATTTATTTTCATGTCACATGGCTAAAAGCTTGAAGTTCTCTCCCTCACTGTGAGTTATATCGGCCTGCTGGACGCCTTTGTCGCCCTTCCATCTTGGAGAAAAGTCCTGACACGAGAACAACGTTGTTGTGGTGGATGATGCACAAATTTCAGACAGAAAGAAAAGCAAAATGAGCGTTTAGCTGTGAGTGTGAATTGCCTTTCGCACTAGACAGATTTTCTGATCCCATTATGGCTCCAGCTAGCGTTTTTAGTGCAAATTTCTCAGCGCTTGTGTAGATTGCACATGCTCCCGGTGCCTAATGAGGGAGCATTAGCCAAGGGAGAAGCAGTAATTAGACCAAGCGTCAGAGAGGAGGACAGATGGCATGCAAAGACAAGTCTTTTTCCTTCAGACTTATTGTCCCACTCCTTCAAGGGATGTCAAGACATACAGCTTTTATTCCAGCTCATCATACTTTTTATACACTAATTACAAAACAGTTTACTTTGTGAGGCTAAATGGGTTTGAAGGATTGCCTTAAATACAATTGGTTTGATATTAAGGAGTGATTAATGTATCATTAGGTTGTTTCTGATCTCAGGCTGAAGGAGGCCAGTTGTACACACTCACCTCGAAAAGTGCAATTAAATTAAAACACTGCTCTTTGATTGGACAGGATTCTTGTAAGATCTCGGTTAACCCTAGATTTGGGTTTGTAGTAACCATCAATCTGAATATAGTCCCATCGCTTTAAAAAAATATATAGCCACTGAGATGTAAACATAGCTCGTCTTTCTAATTCATAGTTTTCAGCTAAAGATATTGAAGAGAGACTCCTGATTATGAAAAATAATTCATGCTTCTGTATTCACACAAAATGTGATTGTTAAGTTTTGACTGTACATAATTAGCTTGGGACTATGTCATAATGTAATGTGTTTTATTAGTGTATTGTTTATGGTAATTTATTGTTCATGTAGTCAAATATTGCAATGTGTTCTGCATTTGTCGATGGCACATTTGAGTCTCTAATTAGGCTGTACAGAGTCGCGACGAAAATTATGGGAACTCGATGACAGCCCCATCAACATCTCACTGTGCTTTCAGGCTAAGTCGAAGCATGCAAATTAGCCTTGTATGACAAACACTAGCATGATGTGCCTTATGTGTGTGTGTGCGTGTGTGTTTAGGGATTAGGAACATGCATGCACATACAACTTAATTACATGTCAGTGCAACGCACGCACCTACAAATATCCAAAGATGTGAAAATGCAACTGCTGAGAGATTTCAGTTGGTGTCATGCTTGAAAGACTCATATCTTTTAACTGACATTTCTCCACACAGCTGCACACCTGGTCCTGATGGAGATTCTTTCTCCCTCTCTCTCTCTCTCTCTCTCTCTCTCTCTCTCTGGTATTGCTGTCAGCTCAAATTTGGAATGAAAAGGTGTTGCATGGGCTCAGCAAAACGAGGCAGATTAAAAAGTGAGGCCCAGCCGTGCACTGTATTTGGGGCTTTGGGGGATTCTCTCTGATTATACATAGCTTTACAACACACATCCTTCATCTCTCACTCCGGTTAAACTGCCTGAATCAGCACAATGAGTTCTTAAAGGGTCCTTGTTTCTCAAAGCAGGTTGGACAGCCTTGGCTTTTGTGGTGTTTTAATGTCACATTCCTGCCTAGCATTTTGTTTATTTTTTTCCCCCTTTCTTTATGCTGGTTCTACCCCAGCTCTGTCTGCTTCTCTCACACGCACCTGCAGTGCCCGAGGGGGAAGGCCATGGCCCAGACCTTGCACCCCCACATTCTGCTTCCCTCTGACACAGAGGAAATGAGAAACACTTAGACTTGAAGAGCTTAGCTGAAAGTCAGAAAGTGTTGAGTTATTAGCGAACTAAAACACAACCCTGTCACCTGGAGAAGGTGTATCCACCTCTATCCAAGAAGGATTTGTGCAAAGAGATTTTCCAGTGCAGCTTACACTCAAGGACAAAATGGGGAAAAAGGGAACATGGTTTTGACTCTCTGCCATAAAATGTTGTTTGTGCATAAACAATTATGAGGCTTAAGCAGCCCATCCCACAAACACACCTTAAAGCCGACAATAACAAGAAGGTACACATATGTACTATATCCACAAGTGTGTCTTTGTGTGCATGAGGCGGTTTATGTGAAAGTGTGATTCTCTGTGTACACGGGTGATCGGTAGCACCTGGGACAGCAGAGACTGTGGGGCGAGTACCAGCTTCCAGAGCGCTGTGTGGCAGCGCCCGCCTGGCTTTGGCACCTCAGCTGTCAGCCCATGCCGCTGATGACGCCAAGGTGTGGGGCGAGAGAGCCGATAATGAAGGTACCCATCTTGTTTTCACGACAGATTGTTTGCTCTGGGCCTTCCGAGGTGGCAGTGAGCTCCATGCAACTCCACGCCCCCTTATGCCTTAGGGCTTGGCACCTCTGCCAGGAAAAGGAAGGTATTTTTACCCCGCACGCATCCATCAAGGCTGCTGACGAGATCCACCATGTTGAGTGCAAATGATAATATTTTGCCTGACGACTGACTCTGTTTGGTGTGTTTGTGCGGTTGTGTTTTTTTGGTCTTCCTCCCCACTTTAAAATCATAAACAGTAAACAAGATGCATCGAACAACAAGCAGATTAACTTTCAACTGCTCTCTAGTACTCTACTTCTGGGGAGGGGGAAAAAAAAGCAAAACTTTTTTTGTATGCGAAACATTCAAGGACATTTTAAAGGACATGCGATTTTATTTCGAGAATTTGAATTTTAGAAGTCATTATGCAATTCAGAAAAAAAGAGCTCCATAGTGTTTCTCGGTCCTTCTCAGAAGCGGCAGAACTTGAGAGCCTGAATAGCAGGAGATTGGGTCTCAGTAAGCCAAGACTACAAAAGGTTGCTTTGTGAAATCTGTCACAGACTGGCCCCTAATGAGTGTTCGGCAGTGATGAGAGACACCCACTTCCCGCTCACTAATTGCTTTATTAATGGCCTGCCTGTTTTTGATATCGCCATCCGCTTAAGCACTAGTTGTCCTCCACACTTTCTGGCTCTCCAAATCAAAGATACCTGACCCAATAGCCTTGTACCACAGGCAGGGAGCCTCGTAGGAGGCTGGGATGAAGACAAGCAATGAGAGAGAGAGGGAAAAAAAAAACTTTTAAGGCTTTCAACCCACTGATGAAGAGGATCATTTGAAGAAAACCATATGCAAAGGCATCTGCTTCTCCTGACTCTTAGCTTACTGACAACTATCTCTAGAGTCTCTCGAAGCACACCAAACACTGTTTTTAAAAGGAAGGGCCATCTGTCTTCCACTCTTCCCTTGCGAGGGCTTTTCTTGGCATGCTGAGATGCCTTACCTCTTCCGCCGACACTCTGAAAGAAGTGTGTCTCCCTAGATAAGTCAGTGGCGAGCGTTCATCCAACTCCCAAAAGAAGAGCGAGAGAGAGATGGGCTGTGTAATCATCGGAGGTTCTTATGTGTGTGAATCTGTTACAAGTGCTAAGAAGAGAAGAGCGAATCTCGCACTAAATGTCACACAAAGTGAACTGCCAACATATGACATAAAGTAAATATTTTCTTAGCCATAATTCCTGCGACCAATTAACATCCAATCTGTTTTAACTTTGAAGCAGAAGTTTGAATGCAACCTTTTCAAAAAATTTTAACACTCCTCATAGCCCAACCTGTTATGAAACAGGATCTGTATAATGCACTTCAACTGTAACACAATTGTAATCAAATAATCATAGTAAAATTACATAAACATAATAGTTACAGTGTGATATCATTTATAAGAAGCTTTGTGTAATTGTAACTTATAAATTTGATAGGATATTTACTGTATATGAGACATGTTGGCACTGGCCTGCTCTATTAGGCTAAATGCAACTGTATTCCAACCCTACATTATTATAGATGTCTTTCAGGCTACTGTATTTGTTAACCGTGATGGCCAAGTGAAAGAAAAATGGCATTGATGCTGGAATGCATACACAGAGTGAAGAGGAAGTCATCAGCATGTGCTGGACTAATTACTGCTACTAATACAGTGAGGCCCAGCACTGCCATTCATAATGAGGCAGTTGTTTTGGGAACCTGGTCAGACAGAGATGCCTGCAGGTGTCTATTGTGCTCGCTCCACATGAAGGGTTTAGGAGTGGGAGGAGTGGCGGCTAGTTTGAAAACGGCTGCTCGAAAAGGACTGAGCCTGGATTAGCATGTTCCCAGCAGTATGGGGCTATTCTGAGGGTAACGTCATTAGATGGCATTAAAGCGATTCACTTTTTCTCCATTCTTCTGGAGATGTTCCACAGTGAGTAGAGGATTAGGAGTAAAAAGCAGCTTTAATTGACGGGACTACATCATCTTTGATTTTACCCCTTAAAAATAATGTCCTCCCTTGCTTTGAAATTGGATTGCATCAGATTAGTGATACATCATATTGTTGTATGGGATCTAACTGTTAATAAATGTAGTAAAAGGAAGCAGAGCAAAAACTTTTATGTGCTGCAGTTTGTTATAGTTTTGCTGTTTAAATCAATATCAAATCTCTCAAATCTCCATGTGTGCTCAGCAACAAGCATGATTGAAAAACCAGACCAACATCACTTTGCAATTTAAAGCATTATTTAAAAAAAATGATAGGTTCTAGTGCTTAATTGCACATAATGACAAGTATATTTCCAGCTTGAACATTAAGCTCCTTAAATTAAGACCTTAAAATTAGGCCTATTTTGTCTCAGCTCTTGGTCACCAGTTCCCTCCCTCATTTAACTTCTGCTGTTCTCTGTGTAGCAGGGACCAGGAGCCCCAGCACTAATGCAGCCTTCCATCTCTCTAGATCCGTGGTGTAATTAAAGCATGATTAAGAGGCAGGGCCTGATGAATGTGTTTCTAAATGTCCCATGCTGTGCTGTTGTTGAGCCCAGCGTGGTGGTTTTAATTGATTCGGGCTAATCAGTGAGTGGAATTAAAACAGTCACAGTTGTTAGGGAGAACAAGAGTACAGGCCTGGGCATCAGGACAGGACCAGGCAGCATAAGGCCTGAGCCTCGCTGGATCAGTTATTGGCCTTGCATAATTTGCAGCATAAAGACTCACCATGTGTCCAGCAGGTTGGTAAGACAAATGCTAACTGCTATTGTTTATTATTCCAGTAGAAATGCTTGTTCAAATAGGAAGCTTGGGTTTTGGTTTCTGTTGCTATGGTTTTGTATTGCTTTTGCAGAAAGTAGTGTGCACTTGCACCTGCTTTCTGAGCTGCGAATATGACTAATGGAGTAGAAACATGATGAAAGTAAATGATGCCTTTTATGATGCATTTTTATTTTGCCACTGTGTTTGTAATAAGTAAAAAGTAGGAAGGACGGAAGGAAGGAAGGAAAGAAGGAAAGAACAATTCTGTTGCTTGCATATCTTCAGGCAGAAAGTTTCGAATCTATAGCTCCAATCTAACCTGTCAGGAGAGTCGTTTGTTGGTCTTACCCTCCTGGTGAGGCTCCGAGGGGATGACAGGGGGCCCTCCTGCTTAAGCCCCTGAGCAAAGGAAGTCCTACTTAGGTTTGTGACAGCAGTCCTCAGGTGCTGGATAGAAGCCAGCTAAACAATGGGATGGGCAAACAACATCAAAGTGCAACAGCCCACATAAGCTGTGGTTACTTAATGTAGGTGCGGTCATGCAGGGATGCTGTTGTTGGAAAGGCTTGTTTGTTGCAGTACCAAACACATATTCGGTAGTTTCTGGTTGGGACGTTGGGACTTTTTTTCTTGGATGTTGATGGAATAAAAGGATGGATTTTCCTTCCATGTAAAGACTATAAATAAGTATGTAAATAGCCAAGAAGGGACATCTTGGCTGAAAACAAAAAACATTCAGCACTATTTCCATTCAACCTGTTGATGTTGAAATCCCTCGGTGAAACCTATTAAGAGATTCATCCATTTATTGAAAGAAAATATGTTATAATCCTCTCTTTATGTAGAGTGCATTAAGGTACAACATAAAGACAGATGTTTTGGCTATGGACATTCTCATCTGTCATAGATAATAGCAGCCTAATGAGGAAAATCAAGCTGGCTGTGCAGATGGTAGTCATGAGGCAGCTGTAACATACAGTTGGACAGATGACATCTGCCTTTATGCTCTCCATTAGTATAATCACACAATTAAGCACCAGTGAACCGTTGTGGAGAAGCCCTGTGGTATTTGTACGTCAACAGATGAGTTAATGCATGTAATAACATGATCAGCACAACCTAGGAACTGATGAACCGAATATAAACTCTGGAAATAACTGCTTGTTTATGTTTGATTCAACCCGGTTTTACAAAACGCGAAATACTTTTTGCGTCATTAAACATGTTAAGCCATTTAGACTCCCATATCTCCCAAAGGTATGTTGAGTTTCTTGGAAAACCCAAAGGAAGATGGCGTCTAATTGAATCATATTAAACAGGTACTCACCCAAAATAAACAAAAGGTTTATTCAAAAGAAGAGACTGTCATCAATTTTTACTTTAACTTGACAACTTGAGGATGTATCTGTATAGTTGTGGTAGAGAATTATAAAGCATATTTATTTTTAAAAAATAACAGTGAGTAATTTCTGGAGTTAGTGATTGATTGGACATGAGTGCTGCTTGACAGACCAGCAGACAGACGGACACACACACACACACACACACACACACACACACACACACACACCTTGCACCTCTCCAGTGGGTCTGTTAGTGCACTGTAACATGCACACCTGGAGATGCTTGAGTGTTCCTTGTGTGAAGCCGGTATTATGCTAATTGTGACCCACGGGCACTGTGTGAAGGCTTGGTATAATTATCCGTGTAATTGTCTCGTATTTTGTAAAGTGCCAGATCGTTTAATTCCGGATTAACATTTCTCACCTCCAACAGCCGAAGGCTTTGCCTTAGCTCACCGCTGCTCCCCCGTGGGGAACTTGACATTATTCATATGCCACATTCTCTCTCTCTCTCTCTCTCTCTCTCTCCCCCTCTCTCTCGCTCTTATTCTCTCTCACTCTTGTCACCTCATCTATTTTTTGTTCTCGAAAAATGGGGGAGAAACACAGACCTTCCACCAGTCCTGCAGTTCAGGGATGGCGGTCCACATTCCCTGCCATTACACACCACACTGTGAAACTATCATGGATTCGCTGTGTTTGTAGTGGGGGATGACAGAGCGGCTTTCATTTATGTCAGTGTCAGTTTTCACATGCTTGATGCCTTAATCCCTTCTGTGTTTGCCCAGGACTGCTTGGGATGATTTCCTCAGTGTGCACTGAATGGGCCTGCTGTCTGCAGCACGTCCAGCTCTGTAACCACAAATTAACACTTTATGAAGCCTTCCTAATCGTAACAGCTAGCTGTCTGTTACTAAGGTCAGGCGAGGCTCCTAGAGCATGCTGCAAGCTCGTAACCTGAACATACAATGGGCTTAAAATAGATCTACTGTATGTAGATCTCACTTCTTCTGTAACCTGAATAGTAACGCATGTTTACTCTTCGTGTTTTAGATGCTACTTAGAGGCGTTTATTATAGAACACTTATCACAGTGACAAGTACTAACTTCAAATTGCTTTGCCAACAGTACAGAGGCCCTAAAGGGCAACACTCCCCGAGCTTATTTCCATTATTGCTATTCTCATGGGAGCTCATGGGAATAAATACACATGGCACATTCACTATACAAAGCAGTTCATTCTGAAATAAAACATCGCAATGTGTAGCGTCAAAATGAGAACATCCATAATGCAACAATGGCATTGGAAATGACTGCAAATTCATTGTTTTAATATCCATTTTTACAAAGTCAATATATATTTAGTAACATCAAGTGTGAGTAATACATTTCATTCATAATAAAATATTGCATTGGTTTGAAGTGGGGTATTTTAATGTAAAATATTACACATGTGCAGCCTTTTTTGATAGCAGTCATGATCATTTTTAAGTTATTTACAAACACGTAATTGAACACATTTCATTTAATTAAGCCTTCAGGCACATCTGAATGTGCAAATCCAGGGTATATAAATAGAATTGCAATACAATGTTCAGTTTCTTAATTAAGTAGCAGCCAGTTCAGTATTTCTGCACATTTAAACGGACAATTAACAGACTTAAAGTCTTTTACTGTACAATAACAAACCATTAAATTCTATTATATCGGGTATTTATTTATTTATTTTTACTTTATGGTGATTGTACTGTATAATACAATTAATTAAGACGCATCCATCAAGTAGCTAGTCTTTCTGTATTTTTCTGAAAGCAGATGTAATAAGAGAATCTCACCGTGATTGATGTGGCTTTCTGCCATGACTGGAAAAAGACATTTTAATGTTTACTACATTATTTAGATCATAAAACATTTTCAAGACCTACACCACTTTCTATCTTTACCTTAAGCAGGGATAAATGCTGGGAGACCAGACCACTGTACTCTGGATCCTCTGACATCCTGATTACGAAATATTTCATGTTCAAAAAGTGCATATACATGTACAAAGGTAGCATTTGTAGTGGTAAGATCATTTTGGGCTATTGCCAAGATTGCGATTGCGAAGATCTATGTGTCTATGTGATGGAATGTGAACATACCTTGAAAAAATGATACAAGAAGGGTGTAGTAAGAAATTACAAATCACTCAAATTCTACTGTATGTATTCAGAGATAAGTAGAGGAAATCGAGTAGGTGTGAGTTTGAACACAGCTTCAGCCTGATACAATGGTGTAGAATCGTTTAGCAAAGAACTTCCCTTCCTTCTTCTGTGTCTTGTACTCAAACTTACACAAAGACTCAAAAAACTCAAAAGAAGCGCAACACGGAGCTAAACCTGGATAATAATAATAATAATAACAATAATAATAATAATAATAATAATAATAGTGTGTAAAAATCATTTTTGGGTAAAGTTCATACCTTGAAATGGGACCTCATTGAGACTAAATCCTCCATGCCACAGTATTATATGAACTTAGCTTAAAGAAGCAGAGCAGTGCAGGGAAACAGCAATTAGGCTATCAGCAAGACAAACGGAGACAGACGTGTTTCAGGTGACGCTAATCTTACAAATGCTAAACCTCCTGTCACTGAAGAGTTTTTTTTTTCTTAATTTCAACACATCCCAGTAAATAGTCTATGCACTGCTGATGTGAAGGTAAATAATACAAGTCTGAACGTGGTTTGAATATTCGCCATGCCTCCTCAGGCGTTTGCAGTACAACTGTATTTACACCGCTCTTTCAGTGAGTCAGCTCCCCCTGGCACATGGATGCTTCATATTTCCCAGAAATCCATTGCAGCATTTCTGTATCAGTCATCTGGAGCTGCAATTTAGTGATTTAAGATCTTAACCGACATTAGATCTAGTCATTTCCGGGCCTGACACACAGAAATGCTGTCTGTCCTTCAAATATTTGACATGGTGACAAGCCCTGGTTGCCAAATACGCAACAGTAATTTTTAAGTGAGTAAAGAACAAATACAGAAAGAAAACTGATTTCTGCGTTAATTTGAGAAGCAAAGTAACTAACATACTATCTTTAGATGGTTGTTTGTATATTGGCGCAAAGATTTCATTAATGCGCTATTGTAATTAGTGTAATTACATGCCATAACAGCAAGTCATAAATACTGCCTGACAAACTCAGATTATTAAATAATTCCTGAGTTGTGACATGTCAGGAACACAAGTGACAAAAAAGCAACAGCTGAATTATGTCAAACTGAAAACAATGAGCTGTTACTTCTTAAGAACTGCACTGGCTTCCTTTGCATTCATAAAATCAAAGTATTATTAATGAATTAATGTAATTACAGCATTATTTATCACAGCAATGTGAATGTTATTTTAGCATTTTCTGCAGTCTAAGCTATCTAGCGGACTACTTTTGTATTTTCGTGTAAGAAAGATTTTATTGCTTAGGCAATATTAATATTAAATGCAACATCTTACTTTGCTAGTTGTGCGGTCGTTGTTTTTTTTTTTACTTTGTTGAACACAGGTCATGTCACAGCTCTAAATTTCTGCAGGTAGGAAAGTAGGAAATCTGTGAGGCGCAATAATTAAAGGCACCATAATTCCATGTCACATGGATTGATTCAGTAAAGACTTTACTTTACAAAATAATACAATAAAGGCAACTGGCAAATCAGCCATGATCATTTCATGGACTGTTTTTGTTCCTAACATTCAGATAACTCACTGCCATACAAGGTGTTACCATGAGCTGTACTTGCTTTTCAAAGCAGAGATGTTATAGACCTTCTGGTGCAGACATGTAAACTGGTTCTGGTATGAAACAACCTGTCAACCTAGACACAATAAAAGCAGTGACGAGGCATTACACGAATGTTGCAACACCAGTAGCCCAAACACCTGTTTCTCACCAGGCTAAAAGCTCACTGAGTATTTGCTTAAGCACTGTGTTTGGAGTCATTATCTAGGCTAAATGCCAATGATCATGATGAGGCAATTGCAACCTGTATTTTACATGTGACTAATAGAACAATTAAGGCTATGCTGAAACCAGACATTGCTAATAATTAGTGATCTTGAACTATTTTGCTGTGTTTATCTATCTGCTAACTATATATCATCAAGGCTCTGGTCATCACGCTGAGGGAGCATTAAATTCTTTTTTTTTCCATTTTAGCATTTGACTATAGATTTTGACTTTGGGACACTGTTAAAAGGGCACTATATAAATAAAATTGAACTGAATCAAATTTTAGATATATGAAAGGTGCCATATCAAATTTATATATTCATCTGTCCAATCTTTGTAAGACTGTCCCTATTAAAGCCTCAAATTTCTGTTTTCTTTCTTTCTTTCTTTCTTTCTTTCTTTTTGAAAGGCGTGCAACCTGATGTGGTCCTCTATTGTTTTAGCCTCAAGGTTTGAAGTACTGTGCAATGCTGAGATGCTTTTCTGCTCTCCACAGTTGTAAGGATTGGTTATTAGAGTGAGCATAGCTTTCTTTTCAGTTCAAACCAGTCTGGCCATGCTCCTATGAGCTCTGACATCAACAAGACATGTTTTTGTGACTGGATGTTTTTTATTTTTTGCACCATACTGTGCACCAATGACCATGCCAGAGTCAATATGATCACATTGATATGAACATTAACTGAAGCTCTTATAGTGTATCTGCATATTTGGCCTTCTGTTTGGCTGCATGGATGGAGAGGGGGTACTTAGATACATATTAAAGGGCACATATTATGAAAAATTCACTTTTTAAGGATTTGTGCACATACAGTTGGGTCTTAGGAGTGCCTATCAGCCCACAAACTTTGACACAAGACAACCCTGACAGTTCTTTATATACTCCCTATTTATTAAAACATGGGATTAAACAGTCCGTGTCAGAATCTGTATCACTTATTACATAACTAGCGAACTCACTGGAATGATTAAACCCCCCCTATCTGAATATCTCCATCTGGCTTGAGAATCACATTTGCAAAGAACCATTTTTTTGTTTATATGTTGCAAGTTGCGGATGCTCCAGCATTGGTTTCCATGGCCGAGCAGCTGCATCCAAGCCTTACATCACCAAGTGCAATGCAAAGCATTTGGTGCAATGGTGAAAAGCTCGCCGGTCACTGGACTCTAGAGCAGTGGAGATGTGTTCTCTGGAGTGACAAATCACACTTCTCCATCTGGCAATCTGATAGACAAGTCTGGGTTTGGCAGTTGCCAGGAGAACGGTACTTGTCTGACTGCATTGTGCTAAATCTAAAGTTTGGTGGAGGGGGATTATATATTATGGTGTGGGATTGTTTTTCAGGAGTTGGGCTAAAGATAGTTCTTAATGACATTGGCTGTATGGTTGGGGTCGGTGCCCTGCTGCAGAATAAATTTGGGGCCAATCATATGCCTCCCTGATGATACTGCATGATGGATAAGGATATATTTCTCAGCATTGTGGACACCATTAATCCTGACCAAATCTCCAACTCCATTTGCAGAAATGCAGCCCCAAACTTGCAAGGAACCTCCACCA
>JAOUQY010000038.1:14938080-14950275 GCA_028566355.1 Doras micropoeus | reverse complement strand
CACCATGCTTCACTGTTGCCTGCAGACACTCATTATTGTACCGCTCTCCAGCCCTTCGGTGGACAACTGCCTTCTGCCTACAGCCACATGTATATATATATATATATATTACAATTTCTGCCTTCAGAGTATTGTACCTGTGCTGTGCAATTCTGGGCAAACATCAGCCAAACCTTATCTGATCCAGACCTTAGGAGGACACCTGTGGAATTTAGAATGATAAAACACCACCCAAGAGCCCATAAAATAAGATTTAGCACCATACTATGGCAGTCCTGACAGCTGGAAGCATCACTGCTGGGCCCTTGCACTAATAAAATACAAGTTACAAGGTAATGAGAGTCACTCCTTAACTGTTTTCTACAAAAAAAACCTGTACAGAGAGTAGTAAATTACGGTAGAATAGATCAACAGTTAGCAAATACTCAGTAGACTTTGCTTGATCCCCAGTGAGCCCAACAGTTTGACTAATGCACACAAATTTGAAGGAATGGATGACACAAGTTGCCAGTTGTCATTGTGAGGAAGGAACATAAAGCTGTGTTGTTGAGTGCTGGATTTCAGTTACCTGCTGGTCCAGGTTGAAACCAAGCTTATTTGACACATAATGTGTTGACAGGTGTCAAGGCAGGGTGCCTCTCCTTTTGTCTAGAGCTGGAAGGAGGGGGGGAAGCTGCCCAGGCCCTGGGGTCTTCCTGTGGTGGCGTATGTTTCCAGTGCAGTCCCTCAAGGTGAGGCGCTCTTAAATAGAAGCTTTAACTAGCCCAAACGACTCCCTGGTGTGCACAATTAAGTGTCTTAAACACCTTTGTGCACCTCTGTGTTTGTTTTCCTCTTTTGATATTGACACGTTGTTTATTTTTGGTCACGCATCCAATTTGGTGTTCGTGCTTTGTGTCAACAGAATTAACAAAATGAAAATACGTTTTTCTTTTTTCAAATTACAAACACAGGTTTTAACAACTTTAAGTAAATGTGCAACAAAATATTTTCCAATTTTATGCAAATGTGCGATCAAGTCCAAATCATATCTGAATCAGACGTTAATCAGAATTTAATTAACATATTTGTCCAAATGTGCAAATACACATTTGGTGACTTTAACTGCTGAAATAAATCCCTGAGCTCGGCTGGAAGATGAGTAATAGAAAGTGCTAACAGTTTGATGGATCTTGGCAGGAAGCTTTTGCTAAGGGTTCTTTCGGGGGTGGGGTGGGGGGTGGTGGGGGTTTGAGCCTTGCACAGTCTTTATCAATGGCTGACTTCTAATTTGTTTTATTTCAGATGACATGAGCTGACAGGCTGAGAGAAACTGGCGAGTAGAAAGGAGAGATAGAGCTGGGCTGTGAGTGGAACTTGCTAATGTTTGGCACAATGGTCGAGTTGCGTCTCAACTCATTAACTGTCTTTTCTCACAAGGCCGCAGCATCATGAACCACTTCCCGCCCAGTCCGTGTGTGCCAAATTCACAGCGACGTTCAGGAGTAGAAAACAGGCTTGTATGGATATACTGTACATATGAATGGCAATGTGGATCTATGAGATCTTCTGGGTGCAATTAACTCCTCTGTGAATTTTGAAAATCTTCACTTATCTACTGTAAGCCTGTTTGTTTCTGTCATTCTTGATCACTTCAAATGCTGCAACCTGGTGTGTCCAGTGTTAGACCCTGTAGAGAGCTTAGGAGGAAGATCCCAGGTGGCAGTTTTATAAGTCACACAGAGTTCCTGATCCGTGTAATTAGTCTGCCTTTGGAGGATTTCAGAACAGTACGCATATACTCGCGCTCACTGGGGAAGGGTTTTTAAAGAACCTCAGTGCCCTCATACCCTGAAGGCTAAAACAGAAGTGTGAAGCTTTTAATATTACATGAATCTGTTTAGTGAGCACAAAGAAAGTTATAACCTCAGACACTTGTGAACAAAACATTCGGCTTTAGTTAGAGCTTGCCAAAAAGAGTTTCTGGTGAATTATTTGGGATAAGAATGTATGTTGTTGTAGGACAAATTGCCACAAGCACTATACCATTAACTAATGTCTTTCCTCCACATGTTTTCACCTGTACAGAAACTATGCAAAAATGTCATAGCTCACCATATCCCCCAGGCAACCGGAGGCATATCAAGCATATGGAGGAGCGTGAGGAGAGCTTACAGCACCTCCGTCAAACGGAGTGAAATGACTCATTCACTACCAAATGCATCACGCCATTCCATCATAGCTATATTTATGACATCAATTGACAATTTCATCATTGGTGACAACCAAATGACAGACATGTTGACATGGCAAAAATTCCCCACCCCAGCTGCAATGCTATTCCTTTGAAAGCTTGGATAAATAGTGACAAACAGTTTGCATCAGGTTTCCTAAGCCTAAGCCAATAGAAACTCATACATTTATTTACTAAATTTGCTACAGCGGAGTCACGGCATGTTCCACGCACTTGATTTATTGATTGGGGGTTGAGCACTGGGTTATTCCTGACAAATTTTACAGCGTAGCACTTCCATAGACGTTTAGAGTGTTTTCTGTTTGAAAGCAACGACAGGAACCAGTCCAACTGGTAACATATGTTCAACTGTAACACAGAGACCTCTTGTGGTTTCTTATGGCAGTTCCTGAAAATGGCATATGATCCTGGGGGATATGACTACAGTAGAGAGATATGATATAGCTGTAGCAGTTTTCAACCGTATAGTTTTTCACTATTCACACAATATTAGCAATTAGTGAAGAAGCATCCAGCTGGCTTGTATATGAGCTGTAGTTAGTGTATGTGTGAGGCAGGCCATCTGTAGGCCTAGTGCTGCTGTTATCGCGCTGGTTTAGGCCAACATTTAGTCTCATGATTGCTGTCCAGGTGCTTCACAAAAGCAAACAGTAAGAATGCAGAACCAAGGCTTAGGGTACTTGCGTAAGTGAGTCAAGATAAAAATGTAGAGCAGGCTAAGATGGACTGGTACTAAAAATCAAGAGTTTTAAGCTCATCTTACTTACTTTGCTCCATCTGTCAGTGGAATTTTAGTAGAGTATGTTAAAATAATCTTGCACATAAAAATAGAGAACCATGCTGTTTAAATGAAATTATGTTTAAACTAACACTGAGCTCAACATGATGGGTTAACGGGGTAGGGATGGGGGGATGGGGGATGGCGGGGCAAGTTAACCACACCTTTTAATCAAAGCTGTTTTCCCCAGGGTGCAATTTTCACCTTTTTTGTTCTAAGCCTAAGTGCCATGGAACACCTCACAAGTCCCAAATAGCACATGGCATAGGTTGGATTTCTGAATAGATTCATTAAAAAATCCCTGAAAATCGCTTTGACAATGAAATGGAATTTGAAATAAATAAGTAGTGCATTTCACACATAAGCCAGGCGGCATGGGAGCAGATGTAATGACAACACGTTATTTTCCAGCGCCTTTAATGAATATGCCTTCCATTACAGAGAGGTGCACAGAGAGGAGGCTGGAGCGTTCACATGGTTAATAATGCACTGAGGGACTGGGAGAAACTCAGGTGTGTACAGAAAACCCCGCTCATTCCCGCCACCTGAAAGAGCCTCCGAACCACCACTACACATCCATTAGCAGTTATGAGAAGCATTTGTGGCCCATTAGGAGAATCCTGATTCACAATACTGATTATTTATTTATTATAAAGTCTTCTTATCGAGATGTTCCCTACGGGAGCTATTAGGTTCATGATCTAAAATGATATATTATTTTGTAAATATAGACCTTTTTTATTACATATTTGCGCTAGTCGACATTTAATTATCAGCATAACAGAAAAGATTCAGTTTCTTCCAACTGTAAGGCTTTTACAAAACTGCTGAATCATGTTATCCTGTTTGGATAAACAGACGTCCATGTGTACAAAATAATAGACTAGGTCGGCTTATACACAAATTAATCGACGAACGATCATTCAAACAAGATGAGCACATCATTTGGACAAAACGGTTCACAACTTGATCACCACTAAAAATAAGTTCCACAACATTTAACAAAGCTATTTTATAGATGCAGTGGCAAGCTCAAGTAAAATGGGTTTACGTTAGAAGTTTGATTCGTTATAGGATAACACATTCCTGAGCACTTTTATAAATGTATGCCCCTGAAACTAAAAAATTTACAGTCATGATACAAGAATAATAAGCCTTATTATTAAGCCTTTTTACTATTAAGCCTTTTTATTATTAGCCTATTAAGCCTAGTATTAAGCCTTATTATGTACGCCTGCTCTCTTTGTCTGTCTGCAATTCTGTCTGTCTGTCTGCTGTTCTGTCTGTCGATAGTTGCTGCCGGGCTGGGAAGACGACTAGACTGCGTTTATTATGATTATGATTAATAATAATAATAATAATAATAATAATAATAATAATAATAATAATAATAATAATAATATAGTTATGCAATGTGAAATATGTAAATAATTAATAATGTAAATATATAAAAAATATATTATGATTATTTTTGTTGATTATTATTATTGTTATTATTATTATTATTATTATTATTATTATTATTATTATTGTTGTGATGGTGAGTATTCTTCTTCTTATTATTATTATTATTGTGATGGTGAGTATTATTATTATTATTATTATGGTGAGTACTATTATTATTATTATTATGGTGAGTACTATTATTATTATTATTATTATTATTATTATTATTATTATTATTATTGTGATGGTGATTAGTATTACTGTTGTTGCTCTCTTTGTCCCTTTTCCTTCGTTCTCCTATAGGTTTTCACATTTTGCTTGTTAGATGGATGGGGAAGGCTGTTTAAAAAATAAATAAATATGCATAACAATTAAACGTTTGTTTGCGTGGATAGGACCCATATGAAATCCTCCAACAATTATAAATATTAAATTAGTTCATTAATAATTGGCTTGTTTTAGTCATTTGCGGCCTGTGCACAACGGCATATACACACATTTAAAACACTGCCAACCAGCAACGTCTCACTGTATTACTCCACAAATAAGAGTAATAATGAGGATTAATGACACAGTGGTGGTTTGCTACCTAGTTACACCAAGAGCATACACACACAGCTTATATATATGTGTGTATATATATATGTATATATGTGTGTGTGTTTTAGTGAATAAAAAAAAGTTTACTGCTATTATTATAAAAACGCACAGCTGTGTACAAGTACGTGTTAAAGATTATAATAAAAAAAAATGAAAAAGAAAACAGCTGCTTTATTGTTTGAAGAGGTCAGTGAATCCAAGACCTCCTGGAAAGATTTCAAAGAAGCTGGAGTACTTAATTCATCTACCATTCCTCGTTGGAAGACTGCTGGCATGAAATGTTAAGTGCAGGTGGGTCAGCACCTCTATTTGCAGGAAAGGGGGCTGTAACAGGACGCTGTGTTGACTACAGGTCTGCGAGCGTGTTGTGCTGCTTTCGTATCCCTTTTAAGTGCTTCCTCTCGGGCCACGGAGATCCTCCCAGGTGGCTGCTAAATGCTCTGGGAACCGTGTGACATCACTGCAGGGGACTGACCTGCACTTATCCCGCTGCCTGGCCAGGTATTGTCCCAACATGTCAAACAGCCATAGAGCAAGTGATCCTCTTACACCCGCTCAGCCGTTCCACAAGGGCGCAGATTGAGGATTGAGAAGAGAGAGCGTGTTCCTCACCCCGCCAAGTGAGCAGACAGGCTGAGGAGGACAAGGGGCCACAACAGGGCACACATCACCAATCAGGATGTCAATCACGTATCTCTGCTGCTCTTATTTGGCAAGAACAGAGCCCCACTAATCATTCTCTCTGCATAGGCCACAGTGAAAGTGCGCGTCTGGGTAACTTGACTCAGCGCTAAAAGGGTCACTTGTTAACCTTCAACATGAGCTCATGGCACCTCGAGGGTGAGAGACCATATAGCCAAAATAAAGACTTTCATCCCCCAGGGATTCAGTAACCTATAGTGCCCTTATACAAATACAGGTACACTTCAGAATATTGGAAATGTTATGAATTGCACATGCACCATGTGTCTGATTCAAACCAGTCTAACACTTTGCATAAACACAGTACATGTTGTCAGAGAGTGTTATTATCCGATTGGCCAATCCTATAGTCAGTACAATAGTTGTAATGTTAAAATGTTATTTAAGGCAGTCTCCTAGATAAAAATAATCTTTGTGCCTCAGTTTCATCGTCACCGCTCTGCCCCCTAGTGGCCACATCATTACAGTGGAGCTGCATTTCCAGAAAAGTAAATTAGACTCAGGTCCTTTCCAATAGACTTAGATTCCGTCTACACTAATTATCTCCCCCTTTCCATCAACTGTGAAGCACAAAAACACTTCACTCCAAGGCACCTGGTTGTGCACCACTAATAATCCAAACATACTTCACCTCAGATGCAGCTTTTATTGAGCCTTTCTTTGTGAAACTCTAGCAAAAAGGCACTTGTGCAGAGGTAAACATACAAGAGAACATGAAAATGGGTCACAAAGGGAAAAAAAAAAAGACAATACACACTCGGTCACTCTGAGCAACATCTGAACAGCAATGGTCCTTTAGCATTTTGTCCAACACTGCTCTGTACATGTTGGAAAGTTAGATTTTCTCATAGCTGTCAAGTCTTGTCCTTACTAAAAGACCCAAAACAATGGTTGCTCACTAGTCATGTTATAATCAACAAAAGATCAATGTGCTCAAATTTTACAGTAATGAACCTGTCCGAGTCTAAGCATGCAAACAACCTGGTCTAACATGTGCCACCAACTTAAAAAAGCCCACACTCATCCTTATACAAATACATACATGAATACTGATGTAAAAGTGCCAGTGCATCTGAAATGCAGGAAAAAATATCATAATGCTTTAAAATATGCTTACAAGTGCTTTGGATTTTGTATTGCAAAAAAAAAAAAAAAAAAAAAAAAAGGACCATTGGCTGAGAAAAAGATAGTAAACATCATCTGATGTCAGTTTCCTGGAACAGTGGTAGATTATGCTAAAATACAACCATAACAATGTGGTATACATTTTCCAGTAACGTATAAGGAAGCATCATTTCTCACTCCAGTGCCTCAAAATCCTCTGCCCTGAGCAATGGAGTTTTTAACCACCAACACTCCTCATCCAATTAATCATCAAACCCTTCATGGGTTGGATGAAGCGTGTTGGGGGGGAAATTGAATATTTTAAATTCCTCAGCATGTATAATAACATAATATACATATACAGTATGAATGTAGATTGATCCACTGTTTTTCCAAGATGAAACATATTACTGATACTAAAATGTTTTAAAATAATAATAAACCAAACAATATATAAACTAAAAATATATATAAAAAAACCTGTCAGATTGTTTTCCCATCTGTGACACAGTGGTTGAGTATATGCAAAACACATGTAATAAGTCACTTTCACCATGGCATAAAACCAGTTTCCTTAAAACTGTTATTTGGAAAGAAACCAACAGTGGGCTAAAACTGTGAGGCATGGGTTGCGTCCAGCGTTTAAACCTACAAGGCTGTGGTGAGTGGAGTCCAGTGTGTGACATGGTGGAGCTGAGAGCAGGTCAGCTTGGGGAAACTCCAGCAGGCACGGTAGGTATGTGGAAAGACGAGCAGGAGTCTCGTCTGTGGAGGAGTTTAAAGAGCAACTCTTCTTTCTCCTGACCGAGTTTCTGACTCTGCAATGTTTGCTTCTCCAGCGCCTCCTGCAGCTCATTCTGCTCCTTGGACAGTTGGCTGGAAGAGGGAAAATATAAGAGTCAGGAAGAGTAAGAAAGGAAGTACAAGATCATTTTTGAGCATTTGCAATGTTAAAATGTTTCCCCTTCAAAAGTCTTAAAATCTTAAAAAGTCCCAGTTTCTAAGAAAGAAATGTATGACATTAAAGTTGCTATACAATAATTTCAGTAGTAGTTATAGAAGAACTAAATTGATGACATTATGCATTAAACAGGAACGCTTTTCAATATTTAGAGAAGTTACACATCTTATGGCATTTGTTGGAATTGTTGAAACAGTGGGGAATCAAGAATGAGGGTGAAGGGCTTTACACCATGGGTGTCATCAGGGAGGGGATTGGGGGTGAAATTTTTTAATTAATAAATCAAACAGTATTATTATTATTAGATAAGAAAAACAAAGCCAACACAGGGGATCTGATTCAGCCAAGGTGCAGCATGCATTGAACTTTCGACCGTACTTCCACAGCCTTTTTGCCAGAGCATACATTTTTTTTCTACCTTAGCATTAGGAATATTATACGGGTAAATGCATTTATTTTCTCTCCCTCTGTTGCCTATTATGAACTTGTATAAACCTGTATGTATCGCTTGTGCTTTTCCCCTGACCATGGCATAACTTTGAAATTTTATATTCACACAAGTATTTTTTATATTGTTTACATAGGCTGCATTGTGAACCATACATCTATATCCCATGAGCTGAATTTAACACAGAATGGCACTGTAACCGTCATGTAGCGGGTACTGCGCGGGTGTGTGCGTGCATGTGCACGTGTATTGGGGAGTTACAGTAGAAATTAAACTGTGGTGACTGGCACATTAATGGGAAACCTTACATTTCAGAGCACCTTCACCGAAAAGTAAAGCAACCCCATAGCGCTAGCCAAAGATCTCTGGCACTGTCCTGCCTTACACTAATGACTGGTGGAATATGAGAGGCTTAAAAGGGCTTACTGTATTAGTGTTTGATAGTTGTCTATTCGAACTCTGAGGTCCTCATTCTGCTGTAGAATGTGCAGGACCTGGTCTTCCAAAGCCAGATTCCTTTCAACCTGGGAAAGCAGCATGGAAAGGATCAATGAGTAGTAGATTTAACACCCAAAACTAGATGAGAAATATCCAGTAATCATGGACTTTAGGCTGCTCAGGTTTCCTCACAGAAACAGGTGGATGTCACTCTAAATTGCATCTAAGCATTTGTTTTCCCAGAAAAGGGTCCACTGCAACCCTGACCAAGATAAAGCATTTAATACATGAATGAATGAACAAACATTCTAGAGAAGGAATGCCCAAATTCATATCTGCAATACACTGAAATTGTGCAGGGCTGTGTGTAGGCAAGCCTGTTATTAAGAAACAGTTCAAGAGTATTACTTTGTACAACTCATCAAACAAACAATCACAATGCAGATGAATTCTATGTTTACAGATGAATTCTATGTCTAATTTTATGAATTCTAAATAAAAAGGTTATTTACAAATGCTAAACCTCCTGGCATACTAAAAATTATATTCACTGGTTCACCTCTTTAACCTGGTCAGGGTCACAATAAGCATACTGAGAATATTTCAGTTATACTGGGCATGTGAAGGGAATACATACTGAACGGGATGCCAGTCCATCACATACCAGCGTACTAAATATAAAGGTTGAAAGACACCAAGTGGCAATTTTATCTGATATATCTTGATACTGCTGGTGAAAGCTGAAGATACTTAATTACTAATGAACCTGTTTTGCACATTTGGTCAGTCCCATTCCACCCCATCAACTGGTGGAAATAGATAACCACAGGGCCACTGACAAATCATATATCGGTTAGGTAGAAGACCATTCGCAGCACAGCAATAACAATGACATGACAATGGCATGGTATTTCACTGAAGACTGGCTACCCAAGCTATCCCTGGCTATCAGAGGCCCTATGGAGGTCCATTTTCACAGATGAATAAGATAGAGGGTAGGTAACAGGACAGCAGAACAGCTACAGTCAGGAATTCAAACTCTGAAAAGTACAACTATGTGGCTGAAAAAATAACCAGAGTACAGGTTCAAGGTTGATGTGCCTAATAAACTGGCCACTGAGTCCATATAAATTATATAAATCGATGTTTATACAGTTGAAATATTTGGAATTATATTTTTCCCCTTCAAAACTCCCCTAAAATACTATTCTTTTATTATTATTATTTTTCGCATTTGTAAGTTAGAGTTTGAAGAGTTAAATCTAAAAGAAGCTTAAGGCATCCTAAACAGGGGACTCTGTTACATGCTGTTGTTTTGAAACTCTGCATTTTGGTGAACTGGAACTTTAAATCCAGCCTGAGTGTGTAAGAGAAAGAGGTTGTGTTTCCATTCTGACCAAAAATGGTGAGTGGGAGTTTATACCAGGGCCTCCATCTGCCGCAGCTTGCTTCTCTGCTCCTGTAAACGCTCGCTCTTCATCTCTATGACAATTAGCAGACTCTCCTGTTCCTGCTCCCAGAATTCACCCGGGCTGCCATGAGTCTATCACAGAAAGGGCAAGATATGAAGCAAATGTTGCATTCTTACTCAATACTGTGTACAGTCATATTCAATTGAGTGGAAGAACATCATCCTGAAATTTACTTGTATGTTTCTTTGAAGGTCTCTTTTCAGTGTGGACTCCTTTACTCGCTGCTTTAACTCCGTGAACAGCTTCAGGTCTGCCGTCAGTTGCACAATCTGCTCCTGTTCAGGAGTTCACACAGAGTTCAGACCAAAAATTCACTCAAATGTCACAATGGTATGTACAACAAACATACTAAGAAACAGTTTATATAATCCTTTCATATACAATCCATAAAGAGTAAACTGAAACGGCTACAAAAGCGGTGTTTTCTTTTTCAACTGCACTACCTTTAGAGCACTTTCAACTGCGGTGTGCGTCTCCTGCAAAGCGCTTTTCTCTTCATTGTGAAGGTTTTTCATCTCTGTGGGGAAAAACATGCACCTTATGTACGGGTACAGAAATATCAAAGCGCATGCTTGCTGATTAGTCATGGGTACATACCATCCACTTCTCTCTGGTGCTGTTCGGTACAACTCTTCATCTGGCTCTCATGAACAGCACTGAGCTCAGCAGCTGTCTCAGACTTCACCTGTTGGCATGATGATGTACAAACCATATGATGAAATACACAATGCTTTCAAGCCTTTGTCGAACAGAGTCATTTACTTCAGTTTTTAGAAGTGGAATACAGCTGGTGGCTCACTGCTCTTGGGGAAGATGTGGCTTTAGACAGATGATGAATGTACTCTGCTGCACCAAAAGAAAAGCCTTCAAACCACTGGCCTATTATATATTACATAAAGCTGTGTAAAATTAGCATCTTTTATTTAAAAAAAAAACAAAAACAGTGCACCTTGGTTTCTTATTCTAAGGAATAACTAAACACACCATGCATATCTCTATACTTCTAGTAAATACGAGAAGGTTTCCCGTTGATTTACTGCACTACATTAATCATGACTGTATCTTACAAAACTTTTACAACCTTAAGGCCCTTAAGGGCCATACAACAAGCCCTCCACCAAGAGTAAAAGATAGGTACACAATCCAGCTGTGCTGACAAAATCTACAGTAAATGTCAAGATTATATAGCTGACATTTACATTTAGCAGACACTCTTATCAAGATGGTGCCAGTGCTCAAGTGCTCTAGTTGGTAACAGAAGACCATTCCAAACCTAAGTGCACAGAAATAAAGACAGTCACTATGAGGGCAATAAATGAAAACAAAACAAACAAACAAAAAACAAGTAATATAAAAAGACATTTATTTTTTTTTAATAATTGCAGAAAAAAGTGGTGTTCTATGTGCTGTTTTAAGGGAGAAGCTCTTTAGACATTTGCAGAGAGAATAAAAAAAAAGAAAAAAAAGAAAGATATTTCTGACTAAACGGTGAAGCACATTTCACTACTGAGGAGCCTGGGCATGGAAACAGTGAGATCTTATACTACAGGTTTTATACTACAAGCACACCAAAGTGTACACAAGAGAAACAGACATTCCAAATGTATTCCTGTAGCTGAAGACCTGCACTGGTATGCAGGCACACAGTTCTGAGCCAGGGTGTGTAAGCAATGTTGTTCAGAGCCCTTTGACTTTTTAAAACAGACTCTTTGAAAACTTTTATTTCCCTAATACTTGCTGAGATATGGCATATGAAGTGACAGTAGCAAGAAGAGAGTTGTAGGAGTGGAGTTTAGAAGGCTTGCACAAGATGAGCAGATTCTGTAATTTGAAGAAGAAGAAATCTGCAGCATTTGTGGGTGACTGTTTTAACGTGATCAGAGAACTTAAGCACATCAGCAGTGAGTGGTTGCAATGGAGACTAGTACAGGGGTTGGACAATGAAACTGAAACACCTGTCATTTTAGTATGGGAGGTTTCATGGCTAAATTGGACCAGCCTGGTGGCCAATCT
>JAOUQY010000038.1:14883322-14898778 GCA_028566355.1 Doras micropoeus | reverse complement strand
AGCACCTCTGGGAACTCCTTCAAGACTGTTGGAAAACCATTTCAGGTGATAACCTCATGAAGCTGATTGAGAGAACGGCAAGAGTGTAAGAGCAAAGCCATAATTAAAGCAAAAGGTGCCTACTTTGAAGAATGTAAAATCTGAAACATATTTTGGTTTGTTTAACACTTTTAAGTTTACTGCATGATTCCTTTTGTGTTCCTTCATAGTCTGGATGTCTTCAGTATTAATTTACAATGTAGGAAAAAAAAATCCAAATAAATAAAAACATTGAATGACAAGGTGTGTCCAAACTTTTGACTGGTACTGTACATATTTTTTTTTAAATATTGAATTATGCAGAATTACCGAAGCCAATCTTTTGATTCTGCTGCTTTACCGCATCATACTTGATTTGCACAGAATCGAGAAAAATGCAGGTGTTGTGCTGCCACTATGTTACTTGTCGTTTTCATTGAAATGGCAGCTTTGTGTCATACATGTATGTAGTTGCCTGGTGCTTTGTTGTTTGATAGTATGAATGTATGGTCTGGTGTTATGTTTTGAACTGTCCACAGTTAAGCTGAAGCCAGAAGGTATGAAGCTATGATCTCTGTCTATTTATTGGAATAACAGGCATAAAAATGTCTCAGCAGGTCTAATGCTGCAAATCCTTTAGCCCTTAGAGAAAGGAAATTAGCCTGCAACCTATGCTCTGAACACTTATACAATCAAACTGCCATGGCAAGTCTGTGCTGCTCAGTGCTAGACATTTTAAATGCTGATTGCAGTTGGATTATACAGTTTTGGAGAAGAAAAAGAGCTAAGCCAGCACCGAATGCTATTTGAGATCGTCTTGACACTTCCAAGGCACTGATAATAGTAAGTTTCCAACTGTTCACGAGGGCAACGACTTGCCCATAGCAGCCATGCCGTCAGTGATTGCTGGATATTGTTTATTTGGCGCAGGCAGCTGTGACCATCAATTATCTCATCACTCCGGCAGACACCTGAAAGCCTGGTACACATCTAACTAAAACTGACTGAACTGAAAGAGAGAGAAACTATTATATTGTGTATTATCTTTCATCTGCATGCACTGATCATGGTGTTCACATCCTTTGGTTTTCGAAAGCAGTTTTTTTCACAAAGTGAGGCTTATAAAGCATAGCCAGGGGGTCTGTGTGTCTTTTTTTTTGTTTTTTTGTTACAGAGGTGGAAATAGCAAACTGATTTTATTTTGAAAGCTATTACTGTTATTACTACTCCAGTTATTAGCCATGGTTCAACTGGTTGCTTGAATTGGTTGGGTTTAATCCTAACCTCAATAATTCAAACAAGTAGGTCTATAAATAATGTACATTTAAATGGGGTCTGTGAGTGAAAAGTTTGGGAATAAATAGCTTAATGGCTTCAGTGATTAGCCAGAATAATATTCCACACATTTAAATACTGAGCTTTATTTTAAAAGTTTAATGTTGGTTTGTATTCATCAAATAAATAGGTATGGTGTCTGTGTCAGGAATTTTTTTTTTGCAGTTAAAAGGGATCCTGACTTCAAAAAGGTTGAGAAGCCATTGCTCTAAATCAAAATAGATTTTATTTCTTATATCACTGTGACATGCGCTGATTAATGCTGAAAATCCAGGAGATGATCTTTCATGAACGAGAAGAACAAACGCAGTATTATATTCGACGAATAATAAATTAATAGTATTAACCTACTGATGTGACAAATCCGATTCAAGACAGATCATGCAGCTTCTCTGAAAGGAACAGGCATTATCTTGGGAATACATGTCAGGACATCGACATCGAACGAGAGCGAGAGTCATTCAAACATTCAAACTCTTCTTTTAAATCCAGAGAATGACTTCTTTTAATAGCTAACAATAAGCCTCTCAGTTATAAGGTGTATTAAAAACACTTCTTGTCTAAATAGTGGGTTTAGTGATTCATGGCTCATGTATTAATCAACCGCTAAGGGTTAAAACAAACAAGCCAATGCTTCGGGAGATTTAAATCACCAAGAGGCAGCAGAGCACAAGTGAGGAGACTGTTGTAATAGGATGTACTTCAAATGCTGCCATGAAAACAGGTTCTGATCCACTCCAAATATTTTCTTCATTCAAAGGCGTTGCATAAACTGAAATGCAAGTTCCTCTCTCTAAATTGTCCTATCATGCCCTAAGGGATACACATTTTTCACTCTGTCTTCAAAGAGCACTTTTGCTAAGCCCACCTGCTGCCAGTGGCCTGATGCCCACCTTCTGTTGAGTCTTATTTGTGGGCCATGCTTGCTTGCTTGCTGGGTCCATGTGCTCATCCACTTCCACTTCCACTTCCAAGGTAGGGGTGTAATGCAATGACACAGTCTGTATCTGTTTATCTGTATTTGGATTTAAAAACCAAATTCATGACCTAACCCAGAGGGATATTGTTATTATTATTATTATTATTATTATTATTATTATTATTATTATTTTTGTGGAATTAAATTTAAAGCCTAGAAAACACTGGAGGAAAAAAAAACAAAGGTAGAAATACCACTGCTCATAATTCTGTAATCTTGTTCATACATTTATTATTTTTGTTTATACTGGTATATACAGTTATTATTTTGTTTACATCATGACTCTGACCAGGCAGTTACTAAGAATGAATGAATGCATGTTAATGAACCTACAGTAGTCCTTGAACATCCCAGTCCAGGGGGATCCTAGACCCAATACACACCTCTACTCTTGATCAAATGCCCTGTGAACCTTTTGGGGAAGCTTGAAAAAAAAAACCCCAAGTAGTATGTAAGTGCATCTTCCATGCATATCTCTATATAACACTTTACCTGTTCATTTTGAATAATGCGACTGGGGCTAAAACCTGAGACCACCCTCTAGCAAAGCTTTGATGTTAGCTGCTAAACGTAAAACAGATCCAATCAGCACATCATTCTCCATAGACCGTTCTGACATGAGGTACGATAAACCTGAATGTTTGTGTTGTCTCTCTAGAACCGGCCCGACTCTCTCTCTCTCTCACACACACACCTCAACCTGCAACTAATCTAACCGGGAGCAGTAGGCTTTGTTTACATAACAATAAAAAGAAGATAATTAGCTTTAGGGTGTAAGTGGTAGCAAAGGACCTGATAAAAGCTCACCTTCTAGTTTGGGCAGTATTTTATAAATGTGTTATTAGACTTACAGTCTAATTCTGCAATGATTTTAATGCAAATTAAAAAGTTGACTTTTTTTTTTTTTTTTACCATTCATTGAAAGTCATAAAAGATTCTGCTGGATCTCACAAAGCCGTTTCTTGCCTTAAAAGGAAACTTAAGCTCTCTGATTGTAATCTCCAACTGCAAGGAGTAAACTTGCATTGTAAAGGTGCATTAAATTAATAAAGCACACAACAAGAGCGCAATCCGTTGTACCTGCATGAAAAAGTTTTTGCGTCATACGCATCCACCCGTGGCACAGAGCCCAAAAGCAGGAAAGGGCAGAAGGATAGAAAGAAAGAGTGAGAAAGACAGACATGTGCCTGACTGTCTGCCTGGTTTTTGGAGAGTGGAGGAGGGTGTAGGGTAGAAGGAGGGGCAGATTGGGGAGGGATGAACGTCCTGAGGGAAGAAGGTGTCTCACTAACACGGCGCACTATACCACTTCTCACTTGGTGTAAAAACAGATCAGCCGGAACTGTTGGATTTGTTGGGATTCTTTCCACTTCAGTTGAAACTACATTATGGGCAAAAGACAACAACCTGTAGTGCCACACTGGAATGTGAAATTACTAAAGTTGTAGGGAGTTGCAGGAAAGGTTCCATGAAGAGTTTTCACTCAGGACTTCGGGTATGTCTACTGTCACAGTAGGTGTGTGTATGGCTAGCATTGACTTTATGCCTGCTTGCTTGTAACAGATTTTCTGAGTGGACTATTCCTCTCTATGGCTAAGCAAAAGACAATAATGGGCTAATTTATCTGCTCTATAAAATTAATTAAGCTGTGTGTTATTACAGTGTGTGAAGGATGCAGTGTTTGTGACCAGAATTTTGGGAGTTTCAAAAGTTTAGACTCTAAAACAATCTAAAAGAAGCAACGTTTGTACATTTGCACATTTGAAGCTGGTGTAATTTTAGTATCTGTACTGTATGCATGTCAGTTAGATAATATATTCAAAAAGAATTTAATCTGGATTGAAAGAATTTAACACACTGGTGATTGCTCTATCACTGCAAACTGATCTATATTAGAGCTGAAACTGAGTTGCACATCGCACATCGCAGCAATGCAAATGTTTTAAACGTCCCAATTCTTCCCTCCCTCCCTTTCAGACACATGGTTTATTTAAGCTAATATGGAACCCAGAAAAGATAAGAGCTGAGTTAAACAAAGACTTGAAAATGTGTAATAATGTCCACATCTCAAGTTGCATGGAAATCTACAATGGCTAGGGCTAGAGTAAGGGTGAATTTACCATTTTATGTAAGATGCCATTGATAAGAATTTGACCAAAATCCAACAACATCATTCCTGTTTATTCAAATTTGTAGACATTTCTCAGAAGATCAGGTCTGTCCTTTGTACTAAAAGTTAAAGATGACAGGATGGTGTAATTTGTAAGTCAAAGAATTGACTGCTATTTTTTTTTCAATCTGTTTGCCCTAAGTGTCATTTCTGTGGTCTGTTCCCGGTGAAAGGGGTCACTGAAGCACTGGGTGTGGAGACAGGTACTAAGCCTGTGTTTAGTACATTAAGTAGCAGCAACACAATGAAGTTGCTAATTGCTCTACACCCATCTTGTGCCTTTTTTTTTTGCTAATTTCTTTTTCAATTTTTAAATTTATTAGCACAGTCCGTCAGGTTGAAAATACCACTTCCTACAAGGTGTATCATGACAATCAGGAAGAAGAACCCAGTAGTAGGTTTCTGCTCTAACCGCACAACCACCTGTTTCTCCTAAAGAACTAGCATGATATAGCCTGTGAGACCTTTGATATTTATTATGCATGTAATATAAATCCCAAACCTCTATCATGAAAGAATAATATATAATATGAAAGCAAAGCTTTATCAAAAATACATCTATGCTATTGGATTTGATTTGAAACTACCACCCCAGAGTTTGACAGATACCACTAGTGCTAGTAACAAAAGTCTTAAATCTTTACTTATACATTTTTTCTATATAGTATAAGTGAAGTAAAAAAGAAAGCCTGTAAAGAATTAGATTTCTTTCTTAATGAATACTATGAAATGTACACAGCTATGTAAAAAATAACTATATTTTAGTCAGGATAAAATGCCAGCTAACCTTTATTGATTACTCTTTACTGTTGCCTACTCTACGTAAAATGTAAAGGATGTGAGGGTCGGCCTTTTTCTCTCACATACAATTGCTTGATGTGATACCGACATGTAGGAGCAGAGCCAAGATCAGCACCGTGAAACATTTTTATTCATATCGACCTTCAAGGTGAAACTCGATCTATTAGTTTAAAAGCTGGTCTGAGCATGTGGCTACAGGTAGCTGATACTGTAGACGATGAGCAAGAACACATGACACATCCTGTTACTAACAGATATGTTCGTTTGTTCACTCACTCGCTCTCCCACTTTTCTAATGTGGATTTGCTCTGTTAGGTGATGTGCGAGGGAGGGTTTTGCAAATACAGCAAATAGAGTTTATATTCCAATCAAGGCAAAGGTTTAGTTTAAAATATACTTTGAATTAGATCTCCATAAGTAAGGCATTTAAGATGGTATATGATATAACTCATGTGAAACGTGTTCAACACATGTCTTAAAGTAAAGAGCATTCGTTGCAGTTTTTGGCGGGGTTGGTAGTGGTTACAGGGGGGGGGGGGGACCCCAGGAAACAATATGCCTATATACTTTTTTAGGACCCAGTGAAATGAGCAGCGCTAAAGAGAGCAGACCTGTCGAGCAAATTGTACTTCACACAATAAAATGTTGCTTTTGTCAAGGCATGTTAGAACAGGATTGTGAATACCTGTCTGTAGGCTTTCACTTGGTGTGTGTGTGTGTGTGTGTGTGTGTGTGTGTGTGTGTGTGAGTTTGAGAGTGTGCCTGGTAAGTGTGCTGTGAGCGAATTAAATTTTGAACATGTATTTAATAATTATACGAATGCATTTATACTTAAATAAAAATCGAATTATCAAGTCTACAAGCATTTGTGACCCTGACCACAGTGAAATTCTGGCAATATTAACACAGGCATGCACATAGACTTCACACATAAACATATACATTCACTTTTCTTGTCTTTTCAGGTCTGAGGGTCCATGAGGAGCCACTGAGAATGGCCTTGAAAGACAGGGCTAAACTGCTCAGCCTTCTAGCAGTCCTACTGCACATATCCAGATGTCAGGGGGGTCTTGAAAAGGACAGCTCTCCTCTGAGGTTCACCCATCACTTATATAATGCCACCATTAATGAGAACTCTGCCCCTCGGACCTATGTGGAGAGCCCAGTACGGATGGGCATTGTGGTTTCTGATCCTTCATGGAACATCAAGTACAGGATTGTCACTGGCGATGAAGATGGCCTTTTCAAAGCAGAGGAGTTAACCGTAGGGGATTTCAGCTTTCTCAGGATAGCAACAGGCAGTGGCAACTCTCTCTCTCCTGTACTGCTCAACCGGGAAGTACGAGATGCCTACACACTGACTGTTGAAGCAACAGAGAGCACCTATGATTACCAGTCCAGAACAAAAGTACTGATCCAGGTGCTTGATAGAAATGATCTGAAACCCCTCTTCTACCCTGCTTCTTACAATGTGGTAATCAGAGAGGACTCTCCGGTGAAGTCAAGCGTGGTGAGAGTAAGCGCAACCGATGCTGATATTGGTAGCAATGCTGAGTTTTATTATTCCTTCACCACTAGATCACATCCATTTGCTGTGGATCCTTTCACTGGCACCGTCACACTTGTTAAAAGGCTTAATGCCAGTCTGAGAGACAGGTATGATCTCACAATTTTAGCCGAGGACAGGAGGAAGAAAATCTCTGGCGTCCAGAAGTTTGGAAATGTTGCAACCGTGGTCATAAACGTTGAAAAGGTCATGGACAATTTTACTCTTATGTCACCTCTCGCCTCAGAGGCTCCTCAAATGGATGCTGAAAAGATAAGTGTGAACATCAAGCTCGAGCCTCATGTGAAGGCACGAGCTGCCACTCTGAGTATAGTTGCAGGAGGTGCAGAGAAGGATTTCGAGATTATTCCATCTGCTTTCCAGGGGAATGACTTTCAAGTGGTCTCAACAAAACGGATTAACTGGGCAGAAAACACACTCGGATTCAATTTTTCCCTTCAGGTGAAAGACAGGAGTAATCCCCCTTTGCTAACGCCAATTAAGGAAATTCATATTCCGTCCCTCCAAGTTACCTCACTGACATTTGAGCAGAGAATATATCAAGTAACCATTAGTGAATTTTCCCCACCAAAAACCCATGTGCTAAAAGTGTCCATCCATCCCCATTTAGCAAATGTCACCTACCGTATCAAAAACAACCCTGATAGCCACAAATTCAAAATGAATCCTAAAACTGGCATTATTGTCACTTCTGAGCATCTCGACTTTGAAAAGAAATCTCATTATGAGTTTGATGTCACAGTCACTCCTGGTGAAACCGAAGCTCGTGTTATAGTTGACGTAACTGATGAGAATGACAACACTCCTGCATTTACCTTACCCACATACCAGGCCAGTGTGCCAGAAAATGTTCCAATAGGAACTAGCGTCCTAAGTGTCTCTGCTATTGATTTAGACAGGGACAACTATGGCTTTGTCACCTATGCAATTGCAAACACAGCTCCACTACCGTTTGTCATAGATCCATTAACAGGAGTCATTTCTACCTCTGAAGAGCTTGACTATGAGCTAATGAAAAGGTGGTACCATCTCAGGATCTGGGCTTCTGACAGTGGAAGTCCGTTTAGCCATGCCAGTGAGTGTGCTGTCACCATCACCATGATTAACATCAATGACAATGTTCCACGTTTTGAAAGAGTGGCATGCAATGTCTCCATACCACAAGATTTCAATGTTGGAAAAAGCATTGTTGATATTTTTGCAGTTGATTATGATGAGCTAGAGCAAATACATTACAGAATCTGGTCAGGAAATGAGGATAAATTATTTGCAATTGATGCTATTACTGGCCATATCACGCTAGCTCAACCTATCCCGAATGAGATTCTACTGACAAAAGGACCTTCGTTTACTCTACAAATAACAGCAACTGATGGAAAATACAGCACTGAGTCCACTACCGTGACCGTACATATTACCGACAAAGGAAAGGAAGTTACGAGACACTGTCAGGAAACTGGAGTGTCCAGGCAGCTGACGCAGAAGCTCATTGAGTCAATTAAGCCTGTCCTCTCTGATCCAGAGGAAGAGATCTTCTCTGGTGTCCATATAATCAATCGTCACTCTCCAAAGTTTGATCTTACCATTCCAAGCTCCATCGATGTCAGGGAAGACTGTGCTCTCAATGTGTCTATTTTACACTTTAAGGCGACTGATGACGACAGCGGCTTTAATGGCAGGCTTGTCTATGCAATTTCAAGCGGGAACGAAGATGGATGTTTCGCAATTGATATGAACACAGGGGAACTAAGGGTTGTCTGTCCATTAGACAGAGAAACAAAACAATTCTATATTCTAAACATAACTGTTTATGACTTAGGTACTCCACAAATATCTGCTTGGAAATTACTTGCTGTGAATGTCCTGGATGTAAACGACAATCCACCATTATTTTCTCAACCAAGATATGTTCTGAGCATCCCTGAAAACACAGAGATTGACAAAAGCATCTTTAAAGTCAAAGCAGTGGATTATGACCAAGATGACAATGGAATGATCAAATATTCCTTGTTGACTTTTACTAACTTGTTCGAAGTTGATGAAATCTCTGGGGATGTGAGTGTGAAAGGGAATTTGGACAGAGAGACCTTCCCCAGATATGACTTAAAGATTAAGGCTAGGGATGAAGCAAAAGAGGACCCTCAACTTATCTCAATAGCAGACTTAGTGGTAGTCCTCGAGGATATCAATGATAATCCTCCTGTGTTTGTACCTAAGGTCTACAGCATTAAAGTTCCTGAAGATGCCCCTCCAGGCACAGTGCTGTTATGGGTTGAAAGCTATGACTTAGATTTGGGCAGTGGAGGCATTGTAAGCTATAACCTTAAGAACGGCGAAGGAGGCACCTTTTTCTTGGACACCTTCACAGGCTTACTTACGCTTGAGAAAGAACTGGACTTTGAGAGAAGACAGTTTTATAATCTAACAGTTCGTGGTGTGGACCATGGAAAACCCAGGTCCTTGTCATCCTCCTGTTTTATAGAAGTTGAAGTGCTGGATGTCAATGAAAATCTGAATAAGCCAGTTTTCAGCTCATTCGTACACAATGCTACAGTTACGGAAGATGCCAAAATAGGCACTTCGGTCTTGACTGTGACAGCAGTGGATAATGATGTGGGCAAAGATGGAGTCGTTAGATATCACATTCATGATGGGACAGGACTTGGAGTCTTTATCATTGATGAAGAAACAGGTACACTACATAGAGCTAGTACATCCTGCTAATATTGTACCACATTCCTATTACATCACAATTTGCCAATGATTACACTTTTATTTAGTAATAAACAACATGCTATATAATGTAACCATGTATAGTTACATTTGTGTTGTGGAATGTACATAAGACAAGTTAATTCCTGTTGGCCAAGTTCTGATGAAGACTTTCCTGTACCTTTGTATCTCTGACTGTTACAAAGTGCTGACTGTGGACACTCTTGTCACATTACTGTTAAATATTTCTGTTAAATATTATAGTAACATATCCAACCTTCACCATATCACCATATCACCATCCCACAGTTAGCTATTACTATAGACACAATAACGTATTAGAACAAGCGCATTAATAAAAACTTGTGATTTGAATTATCAGCACTATTGTCAGAGCTGCTGCTATACAGATTTAATCAAGTCCTTCTAACCAATCAGATTGGAGAATTCCAATTCTGAATTTTGTGCTATAAAAGCTGAAAATATCATGGCAAAATGTGATCAAAGAGTAGTTGCAAAGAATGTGTTCCAACATATAGTATAATTTATAATATCTAGTACACCACAATGCATTAACTGAACTTTACGACTCTCTGTTTCAGGAGTGATTCAACTGGCAGACACATTGGACAGAGAGGCTGTAACACATTACTGGCTGACAGTGTATGCCAATGATCTGGGCACTGTTCCCCTGGTGGCCTGGACCGAAGTCTACATTGAAGTTTTGGATATCAATGACAATCCTCCTGAGTTGTCCCAACCTATCTATTTTGCTACAATCCAAGAAAATTTGCCCAAAGACAAATTTGTGTTGAAAGTGTCCGCCACAGATGTGGACAAGTCATCTCAAGGGAAGATAACTTTCCAAATCCCGGATTCTCAGCGGACGTATTTCAACATCAATTCAAAGACAGGTACAGGTACTCCTGTTTCTTGTAATGTAATTGCATTGATGAGCTGTGCACGAGTTGCATTGATGAGCTGTGCACGAGTCTGTTATCGGATGTGCTGAAAACGATCTGAGTTGAAAAATAACCTGCAGCATTTGACAGTTCAAACAAGTTCAGGCACAAGCTAGGTGTAACCAAGGCGTGCTGAAAGAAGAACACAGTCTTAATTACACAGAAATAATTACAGCATGTAAAATGCTATTATTCTATGGAAAACCTGAATGCAAAAAACCTGCAAAAAGCTTCAAAAACACCTTATCTCTGGCCTTTGATTACAACAGAGCTTAGTCAGGGTCTTTGAAGTGTGTCTAGAAAATTAGACCAACATTAACCAACATCACAAGCTTGTACTTGTCCATTCACAGCTTCTCATTTCTTTGTTGCTTCATAAGCTCCACCCCGGGCTAAACAAGACCACGCACAACTCACCCCGTCCTGTAAAAATGACATTACAAAAGTCTGTTGCACATGGAGGGGAAGCTCCAAATCACAGGCTGCTGGTCTGGTTAAGACAGCTTTTTTGTAGGCTGATAATTTTAGAGCAATCTGTAAAGCATCACTGTACTTTGAAGCATTGTATAGCAGTCAGTGCTCTCATTGTCAAGTTGTGAAGTTTAAATGATTAAAGAAAAAGTCAGACAGTTGGTAAATACTGCACGCAAGACCAAAGGAACAAGAAATATAAATATCTAAAGGAAAGATGTGATATCTAAAGCCAAATTGGCACAAAATACTGTACATAGCAAGACATTTAACTTCTCTCTTGTTCAGATCTTTTCTTCAGGCAGATGGGGCTGGATATAACGTATCAATAGCTCCATGTTAGAACAGGACCTAGATGACTCATATCCACAGAGACCAGCATGACTAAGCCTTAAAGGCTTAGTGTAGCAAAATCTTCTCATTTAGCATAAGAATAATAAGTGGAATTGCCAAAGACAAAACAAATCTGGGGTGGATTGGGATTAGAGCCTCATCTTGCAACTGACTCAAAGTAACATCTTGTATACTAGTGTACAGTAAATGGGTTAATTGAAATGCCTGCTGTGTATTAATAGTATATCTGAATTTACATGACACGAATTTACACGGTTTGCGTGCATTCCTATATATTTCAGAACCTTCCCCAAATTCTGTGTAGTGGATGTCCATTTGGATTGTAATGATAAAACCATGCTTTCTAACATAACACCTGCCTAAATACAGAGTAGTGAAAAAGCCCAGCAGGGTTTGTTTAGAGTGCTGTAAAAGCAGAAGCTCCCTGCTGGTATCTGCTCCTCTGTCTTGTAGAAAACACAGCTTGAAATGTTTACATGTTGCAATGCTCATAACCTACTGTTTATCCTTTGCCAAATATTTCCAACATTATCTGTGTCCTCATAAAACATTTCTTGCATGAAAAAACGCCAGTTTAGCCTGTGGCACTTGTTGGAACACCTCTGATTTTCTGCCAACATTGCACCCTGAAAGTAAATTTTCTTTATTGTTAATCAAAGACTTTGCTTTTTTGACACCTGCAATAACTTTCAACAGCAGTGCCAGAGAAACACTGAAAGCAAAACTCTAGGACATGTGAGTGAAACCCTCATTTTGAGGTCTACAAACAGGTGTGCCTTCCATCTGTGTGCCATGCTATTGATTAGGCTGTCTCTTTTTTTTCCTCTGCCTGTGTTTGTTTAGGAGCAATCAGCACTGTCTCAGCCCTAGATCGTGAACAAAAAGCAGAGCACATTATTGAGGTGAGCTATTCTTTCTATCTTTATCGTTCATTTATTGCGTCACACATCTCATCATGTCCCTTATTGTTCATCCTGTTAATCTTAATATATGCTTTTGCTGATTTATTTAGAATTGGCAACATAAGTGAAAAAGATTTCAGTAATATTTATGCTAGAAAAATTGTACATCTCCAGACTTGGGTCTATTATGCAAAAGTCTAGTAAATTGCCAATTTGTTGCTGCCTGAATAATCCTAGTTGTAATTATGACTCTAATTAGTGCAAATTTGGTTTAATTTAACAATATGGCTTCCACCCTCATTTTCCAGCATCTTATAAAATAGCATTTTTTCTGGCACATCTTAGTATTTTACATTTTATGTTTTTAATTTAGACAGTAAGTGGACAGTTAATTAACTTGAGCCAAGAGGTAACCGAGTAAACTGAGGCCATGAAATCATAACGTACCCGTGGTTTGTTGACTGTTTTATCCGCCATTTGGTAGTTGGAGTTCTCAAATTAATAAGTTTTTGTTCATTCAATAAACTCTTGTGTAAAAGAAATGTGCCAGCAGTTTGAATGATAAGCTGACTAAACAATCATCTGTCATCAAGCTAAGCAATATCTAAAATTTAGATGCTGTTTCTATCTGGCTGTGATTAATTAATTACATTACCATAAATAGTGTTAGCCATAAATAGTGTTGCATACAAGGTATGTAATTAATAATGTCCTCAAATGGTATTTACATGTTTATTTGAGTGTGTTTATAGACCCAAACATAAACATTTCATATTATGGTTACATCAAGCTGTCAGACAATGGATCAATAATAGTCAATAATGTACAACAAACTACTCCCCATCCACACAAATCCCTCACAAGTGACTGATTAGGACTTCATATGTGCTATTTCAGTATGAAATCTTAAACACACGCTTAAATTGGAATATAGTCCCCAGTGTATACTTTAATAAGCCAAGAATGACCTTCAGAACTAATGGGACCTAAGTGGATCATAGCATTCAGCTACATATACAACTATGCATGTGAAACAGCCTTGCTCCTCTGAAACATAATCACTGATGTTATTCCTGTTTGTATAGGTGATTGCATCGGATAATGGAGATCCTCCACTGCGCTCCACAGCCACTGTGGTGATTCAGGTGCTGGATGAGAATGATAATAGCCCTCACTTCAGTCACAAGCATTTCGATGTCAAGCTGCCTGAATCGCAGAACAAGGCCTTGTCCCAGGAAGTCTACAGGATGATCGCAAGGGATAAAGATGAGGGGCGCAACGGCCAGATCACCTATAGCCTGGAAGATAGCCTAGAGGGGCGATATGAGATCCACCCCACCACTGGGGTGGTGACTGCCAGGGGAGAGTTTGCACGAGGCAGCTACAACATCCTGACGGTACAAAATAACATTAACTATAAATAATACTGTCGTTAATATTTCCTTACATATTTTTTCAGGCACAGTATTTTTTTTTATAACTTAAGTTAGCATAATTAATAATCTGGAACAATCTTTTTTTTAAAGGGACCCTTATTCAATTTACCCCCTTTATGTCTCTCATATCTCAGATAAAAGCCACAGATCATGGCAGTCCTGTGAGAATGTCCAAGTCACGTCTGGATGTTGAATGGCTGCCACAACCAGAACCCAATTCGGAGTCTCTGGCTTTCGATGAGGCTCACTACACGTTTGCTGTCATGGAGTCAGATGCTGTCACTCAAATGGTGGGAATCATCAGCACTGAGATCACACAGAGCCTCCTCTGGTTCAGCATTGTAGGTGAGTACACTGATACCATCCTGTCTTCCATTTTAGCGTGCCTCAGTAACCACAAACAAGACAACCTGGCAAGAACACAGTACACTGTTTGTGTCAACATAATCCTGTGTCTCTGACAGCTGCCTGAGCTGGCAAAGCTAAAAAAATGACAATGTTGTAGGAGCATTTTTGTTCTTTAATAAGAAGAGAGTAATGCTAAGGATTATAATAATCCACATGGGAGTGATCAGTGGCTTATTAGCAGTACTTTCAAAAATGGTAATCAGTGAAAATAATCATATTTTAGTGGGATCCAACATTCAGAGGAAAATTAAAACATTTTGTAGATTGGAATTGGTTCCCCCATGTCTGTGTGGGTTCTCTGGTTTCCCCTACCTCACAAAAACATGCTGGGAGGCGAATCGGCTCTACTCTAAATCCCCTAATACTTGTGACAGTGTATAGCCTGGGATGAACTGGTATCAAATCCAAGGTATATTTCCACCTAGCATCCAGTGTTCCCCAGATAGGCCCCACATGCACTGCAACCCTGACCTAGACAGAGTGATTACTGAAGAAGAGTGAATGAAGGAATGACTGAATGAATGTCTGGAAAGTAATGAGAATGAAATTCCCATGCTCCGTAGGGCTTATGCATGGGGATGTGTTTTAATTTTGGGGAACAAGAAGAAATCACATGGAACCAGGTCAGGGCTATAGGGTGGCTGTGGAAGGACTAGAATGTTTTTGTTCGGCCAGAAATTCTCTCACAGCCAGTGAAGTGTGACTTGGTGAGTTGCCGTGATGCAGGATTTATGAAGAGGTGATCTGACAGTGTACACACAAAACCCTTTTCCTCAAATGCTCCAAAACTTCTAGGCAAAAATTTTCTATTTACTGTTTGGCCTTCTGATGAACTCTATGAATTCTTTATGGACGATCCTTTGAGAATCAAAAAAGATGATGAATAGGGACTTGATTTTTGCTTTGCCCATGTGAACTTTCTTTGGGTGAGGTGATGTTGTCATGTGCCTTTCAGCACTTTGTCTGTTGGTCTCAGAATCATACTCGAACACTCATGATGCGTCTCCTTTGATCACTCCGTTCAGGAAATTGGGCTCTCTTGTTAAACAATCGGGTGATGATAGGGTAGCTTGTTCATAACCTTTCTTCAACATTTCAAGAGTTTCTGACGCACTTCTACTGATTTTGATTTCTGATGAGGCACTTCAGCAGGGTTTCACAAAAACAAACGTCTGGGCGCTACGAATGCTAGAATATAACTGAAACAGATCCTACTGTTTATCTGAGAACCCATTCGAACTGACCTTGAACCACCACCCCCATTCATAAGCCCTATTGATTGTGGGAATTTCATGTCATTCATCATTCTCATTACTTCTCATTAGTATTATATATCTTTAT
>JAOUQY010000038.1:14873172-14883222 GCA_028566355.1 Doras micropoeus | reverse complement strand
TATTAAAGGCTCACTATAAGGTCTCCTTATGCTAATATCTGCTCTTTTTCTAAACACTAATGATTTTTGGGTTAAGTACATTAGAATAATGGTTACTGCTCATGTGCTGAGCACTTAGCTGTAGGCATTCAAACCAGGAGACAGAGCTAAACCATGCCATATTTTCTTCGATGGCAGGCCAAAGTCCCCAGTCCCCCAGCAGCAGGGTGACAAAGCCGTCCAAATGCCAGTGATCAGTGTATGTATGATGAGCTTCCAACCACCTGCAACTCCTCAGATAGAGATGAGCGTCAGGAAAATAATCAGAAGCAACTGCCAGGGGTGTTCAGCTTTATATGTAATGGTTCTAAGATAAAAAGCTTGCTGCTATAGGAAAACTAAAAAAACAAACAAACAAAAAAATCCACTCCACTCCACTCCACTCCATCTACTGCACAAGACAAGAAAAGTGAAAACCTGAAGTATAAGCCTGGGGAAAAATTTTTTTCTACATAGCATGCGAAGTATGTTACTTAAAGATATTCAGTGTCCTTTGAAATATGCCGAAGCATATGCATTAATCCCATCAGTCAAGTTGATCTGAATAAACTCAGATAATTAACAGTTATGTCACTAAGTCATTATAACCACTTTTCTGATAGAAGTGTGTGTGTGGGTGTGTGTGCCTTCATTGTGACAATGTCTGTGAAGTCTTGTCCCCTGCCTGGAGATGACCTATTTATGACCTGTAAACACTTTTCAAACGCATTCTTTCCTTGGAAATGCTCTTAAAGTCACCAGCAGAATGAGTCAGCTCAGCATTAAACACCATTTGTCCCAGCCACTGGATAGGTAAGGGAACTAACTCTCCAGAAATCCACTCAAAGTTTATGGAATATTGTGAAATAAATGAAAGGTCCATGCAGAAGCTTCCGCCTCTCTAAAATAAGGTCAATGATCCTTCATAAGGTGGATTTCTTAACAAACACCATCTGCCAAAGCAGGCATGAGTTTCCTCCTACTGATTAGGACGGCTGGTCCGAGTGTTTGCATGCCAAATATTTTCCTGGAATCAATTGTTTACCTTTTTACACTTTGAATATACTTTTATACTTTTACCTTTTATACTACTTCTTCATGATATAGATGAGAGAAGTGATAATGCGCATATGATGAGCTAGACATTCATGCACATACATTGGACATGGTAGTTCATGCATGTCGATGGAATGTGCTTTTCAGTGAGGTTTGTTGAGGTCTGCTATGCTAGAGTGGCTGTCAACTACAGGGTTGACTATGGACAAAGAATACGCCTGTCACTCTATTCAGTTTGGACTGCAAACCATCCTGTGCCTTATTGTCATAATATTTTGCACTCTTCACTCATCCATATATTAACGTATGTGGGCCCATACAGCACTCTGCTGAGAGACAATGACAATTGCCCTTCATATGCCCTGTGACTCCTTTGATGTGTCCAGCATTAACGCAAATCTGGTGTCATCTCTTAGGTGGCGCTGACGATCAGGACTTTTACATTGAGAAAAACACTGGGAGCATTGTGATAGCTAGGCAACTGGATGCTGGCAAAAGATCTAATTACAACCTCACCATCAGCGTTACGGATGGTTCTCAGGCCATAACAACTCAGGTAAGGGTCCGTGCACATTTGGCGTGAAGAGATTATGATAAATCATTATACTGTACATATCACCTTCACAAGGCAGGGAGTCGGTTTTTTTTACCTCAAAAAATTAGATCTGACACAAATGCATACATTTGTACTAGTATTTTAAAAGACTGCCATGTATGTCACTGTACGCAGAAGTCAAAAAAGTAGTGGGAAAAGAAGACTGGGTATGATATAGATACATTTAAATATGAGAGAGTAGGCATAATTGTAACAGGGCACATTTCCCAGTACATCATCTTGTTTGGTTTCAGTGAAACTGTTCAAATAATATGGGTAAACTTTAGTGTGATCAAAAAGCAAACATATGCAGGGTGTTATGTTGGAAATATGAGATAGGTAATTTAATTCAATACAAAAAATGGTACAATTAAACCAGCTTTCCTCTACTCTTTTTTAGCCATAGGAAAAGGATTGTTTAGCAAGTAAAGCTTTCATTAACAAACCTTTCTGTGCCCAAATGGCTTCCAATGATATGACGCATTTCACAAGAAGAAGAAGCTGAAAAATGAATCTTTTCCTGACTATTAGTGAAGAAATTTCACTATTTATCTAACAAAACTCTTAATAGCTTAAAACAAGACAGATTTAATAAGTCATCGCTTTACAATTTCTGAAGATTCAGCAACGAAGTCCAATAAATGGGATGAAATAGAAAAGGGGGGGTGGCAGTTTTACACAAGTAGTGATTTTATAATTTTTTTATACTGATAGTAAAGCTAAATCAAGTGAAGTACTCCCATCAAATTAATGGAGTATGTTAGAAATGACATGAACATATTACGAGCATTGCATTTCCCCCTCCTTAACTATCATAGGCATACATCCGAGTGCTTGACATGAATGAGCATCGACCCGTGTTCCTTAAGAGCATGTACGAGGTGAGCGTTCCAGAGGACACAGCTCCATGGAAGGAGATCCTGCAGATCAGTGCCCAGGATGCAGACATCAACAGCAGGATCATTTACTCCATCCACAGCAGTCTCAACCCAGACAGCCTCAAGCATTTCCACCTGGATCCAAAGAGTGGAATTCTTGTCTTAACCGAGGAGCTAGACTACGAGACCATCTCCACACACAGTCTTCTAGTGATGGTAAAATAGTTTTCATCTCAAAACAAGTTAACAGGGCAAATTTCTCCAGGAGCTATTAGATGATAAATGTGCAATTATAATCTAAGAATTAGGGCAGTGTCAAGTGTTGGGTCTGGGCACAGAAACAGGGAAGGTGTTTTGCGTGCGGTGAGTATATACAAACAAGTTTTAGGTCCAACTGTAACCAGCACACAAATTACAGCATACAGGATTTGAATTGTCATAGATGTTTATCAGGGATTAATGATTTAGAGTCTACACACTATTCAAAATCTGCCTCTCCCTGCTGTGACTTAAAGACAATTTTTTTTTATTATTAAGGTTCGTGATCAAGAGATCCCTGTAAAGAGGAACTTTGTGAAAGCAGTAGTGCATGTGGAGGACTGTAATGACCACACACCCACATTCATGAGCACCCATTATGAGGGAAGCATCAGTAACTTGGCTCCAACTGGGACAGAGGTGCTTCGAGTTAAAGCACTGGATAAAGACAAGGGCAGTAATGCTGAGATTATCTACTCTATTCACTCAGGTAAGATATCGGAGCTACAGTTTTATATCTATGCTCTATATTATGGTTTTAATCATCTCTGGGAAAGCAAGTAGACTATGATGATTGAATGCTATGTAGTAGCATAGATACACATCATATACACTGGAATTAAATACATTTTCAATGATTTTTTTGAGCTAATCTCTAACATATAATAGAAAACTAAGCCAGTCATTCAAATACTTTTAAATGACATTTATAACATTTTCATGTATGGCATTTGGCAAATACTCTTATCTAGAATGACTTACAGATGTGCTCTGAAGTCTCTATTATTAAATCCATCAATAAATATACAGCATACTGCTTCAGTAGGTCAGGGACTAGTTTTTAAACCCTGTGGGGAAGGTTAGTATAGTATGCACAAAACACTAGACAATGATTTTTTTTTTATCACAAAATGCTACTTTAAGTACTTCATCTAGAGGCAAGTCTTTAGTTGTCCTTTGAAGACAGTCAATAATTCAGCTGTTTGATCATCCAAGGGAAGTTCATTCCACTATCTATAGGTGCCAGAACAGAGAAGAGTCTTGATGTATGCCATATCTAATCATCAAAATAAAAGAATTCAAGGATTCAATTTCTGGGTTTAATTTAAACATACCTCTATCATAATAAAAAGATTATTGAAGTGTTTTACATTAATATGTAATAACTATGTCAGCAACTGCCCTTAGACTACTAAAATGAATTCTGAGTAAATGCTTTCTTCTTCTTTTTTTCTCAGTAAAGAGAAATATATTATTGGTTTCCACATTTAAGCTGCAGATGGAGAAAACAGAAATTATGTTGAGAATGTTACTTTAAGAAACTTAGTAATGATGTATAAAATCAATTCTTTTCCCCAGGAGGGAATGCAGGAGGAGCTTTCGACATTGATCAGAAGACAGGAAGCATCCGTGTGGCTAAGTCATTAGACAGGCTCCCCCAGGAACAATACCAGCTTGTGGTGAAGGCTACCGACCAGGGCTTTCCCCAGCGCAGTGACCTCTGCTCTGTCAATATCCATCTTAAGCTGTCTGAGCACACAGCACCTAGGTTTACCCAGGATGAGTACTTCACTGAAATAAGTGAAATGAGTGCTTTGGGCTTTCCTGTGCTGTCTGTATCAGCTAGTTGTCCTTCTGCTGTGAACTACATGATCAAAGATGGTGACCCTAATGGGACTTTCCATATCAATTTAAACTCTGGACTGCTATCTGTCCAAAAAGCCCTCGATTTTGAAGCGTGCACCTCTTACCGACTCCAAATAAGAGCTACGAATACAGTAGGGGTCTCATCAGATGCAGTTGTTTATGTGTACGTCATAGATGTAAATGACAATGCCCCTGTTTTCCTTCAGCACAGTTACTATGGGCAGATCAGTGAGTCTGCACATATAAACAGCATGGTAATGGGAGAGAACAACACCCCACTGGTCATCAAGGCCTCGGATGCTGACAAGGATTCTAACGCTCTGCTGATCTTCCAAATCCAAGAGCCTGAGGCAAAGAAAATATTCAAAATAGATCCAAGCATGGGCACAATATCTCTGATAGCTGAGCTTGACTTTGAGACTGCACCTGAATTTAGCTTCACTGTTCAAGTGTGGGATTCAGGAGAGCCTGCTTTAAGTGCTGCTAAACCATGCAAAGTCACTATTCATGTCCTAGATTTTAATGACTGTCCTCCTAAGTTCACACTACCTGTCTATACAGCTTCCATCATGTCCCCTGTTTTTAAAGACATGAAAGTCATCCAAGTAATGGCTCATGATGCAGATTCATTGGTCTTGTACAGTATTAGCAATCCCAACAATGCATTTAAAATACATGAATCAACTGGAGAAATCTCAGTGAATAATGGGTCTGACTTTCAATCCTATTATGAGCTCAACGTTGTAGCTTCAGATGGTGTATACAAAGACACCACTTTAGTAAGTGTTAATGTCACTCAGATGAAAAGGACTAGTCTAAAATTTGAGGACAGAACCTACGTTGCCACTGTACTTGAAAACACTACATCTATAAAAACTTTAACTGTTCTCAGAGCTATGGGCAGCTACCTCAATGAACCATTGATCTACTCAGTTCTGAACTCAGCTGATAGGTTTTCAGTGGTGCAGTCTTCAGGTGTACTGCAGACAACTGGTGTTGCCTTTGACCGGGAGGAACAGAATGAGTATGATGTGGCTGTGGAGGTCCGAGACATGAGGAATCCACAACGAATAGATGTGACTTATGTCAAAATCTATGTAGACGATATCAATGACAATGCACCCGTCATATCAAACCTTCCCCATACTCTTATGATATCTGATGAGACGGAACCAGGGGATGTTCTCTTCCAAGTGCTGGCGTCTGATAAAGACACTGGTGAAAATGGCTCGATAATATTTACACTAGAGGAGGATTTCAATCTCTTCAGGATTGATCCCTATCTTGGAGATTTGTCTCTTCTACGACCCCTAGACTACGAGACATTGAACAAGTATGTGCTTACTGTAAGAGCTTCAGATGAAGGAGAGCCTAGTCTGTCAACAGTAGCAGAGCTATATGTCCAAATACAAAACCGTTCCCATCCGATATTTCAAAGTCTGTTTTACCCTTTACGGCTACCTGAAAACATCCCTCCCTTCACAAACATCCTGCATGTACAAGCAAAAAACCCGGAGGGCTATCGTCTTATCTACAATATCGAAGAAGAAGAAAATGCCACACAATATTTTCACATTGACTTCAAAACAGGCATGTTAAGTGTCATTGACTTTTTAGACTATGAGTCTCAGACAAATTACCTGTTGACTATCCGGGCCACAGACTCTATCACTGGCTCTTTTAGTGAGTCTAAAGTACAGATAGATATTGAGGATGTCAATGATAATGCTCCTGTTTTTGAGAAGCTTACCTACAAAGCAGAAGTGTTAGAAGGTCTTCCTATAGGCTCATCTGTAATACAAGTCTCAGCTTTTGACAGAGACTCAGGGAGAAACAAAGACTTAACCTATGAACTAGCTGACACAGGAAAAAGTGAAGCAGAAGTTTTCAAACTTGATCCACTCACTGGTCTTTTGCTAACATCACAGGTCTTGGATTATGAGACCACACAAGAATTCCATCTGAAAATCTTAGTCAGAGACAATGGTACAACACCTCTCAGCAGTGAAGCTCAAGTTATTGTGAAAGTTATAGATGTCAATGACAACCCTCCGAACTTCAGTGAGCCTCAGTATCGAGCTTCATTGGATGAAATGGCCACCTGTGGACATGTTGTGATCAAAATCCAGGCTTCAGATCCTGACAGCAAGGACAATCTCCAATACAAAATTCTCTCAGGGAATGAAGGAAGGTACTTTGCTATGAATGAATCGTCAGGTCTGGTCTCATTTTCCAATGTCTGCAAGAGAAATATGCATCCTTTTTACAATCTTACTGTTGCTGTTTCGGATGGTGTGTTCCAAACGACTGCCCCGGTAAACATTGACATGACCAGCAGCAACAGGCATAGCCCATACTTTAGCCAAGATGTTTATGAAGCTGAACTGGCTGAGAATGCTGAGGCAGGAACACGGGTAATTCGCCTGGCTGCTGTTGATCCCGACGATGGTCCATATGGCAGTGTAGATTACACCATTATCAACAAGCTAGCAGATGAAAAATTCAATATTGATGGTGAAGGGCAAATTCTGACCTCTCAGCCTTTGGACAGAGAGAATCCCTCGCAAAAAGTAATTGCCATCAAGGTCATGGCCAAGGATGGTGGGGGAAGAGTAGCTTTTTGCACTGTGAAAATCATTCTCACAGATGAGAATGACAATGCACCTCAGTTCAAAGCCTCTCAGTACCAGGTGTCCATTAAGTCCACAGTAAATAAAGGTTCTCCCATTATTCAAATAATGGCTTATGATGCTGATGAAGGGAAGAACGCAGATGTCACTTATGCAGTGGATGAAGCTGAGGAAGTGACAGAAGAGGTGATTGAGATTAATCCCTTTACTGGTGTAGTTAGTGTTAAAGAAAGCCTGGTTGGCATGGAAAACAAGATCTTTAATTTTAAAGTCCAGGCACGGGATGGAGGAATTCCATTTTACAACTCCACTGTACCAGTCCAAGTTAAAGTAGTCCCTCCAGAGGTCCCTCTGCCAAGGTTTACAGAACCACTATACACATTCTCGGTGTCTGAGGATTTCCCCATTGGCTATGAGATAGGGACCGTCAAGGCGGATGCCGACACACCACTCATCTACAGTTTAGTAGATGGCAACACTGTGGAAAGCAACAAAGACCAAGTATTTGTTCTCGATGAAGACAGTGGAACTCTTGTGGTGCAGAAAAATATGGACTATGAGAAGACCAAGTGGTATCAGATTGATGTTATTGCTCAAGGTAGTCACAATGGCACAGATGTAGCTTCTCTAGTATCTGTTCAGATCCAGGTTCAGGATGTGAATGACAACCAGCCCAACTTTGACGCTGACCTATACAAAGCCATACTGGCTGAAAATATGCCTGCTGCCACCACAGTGATCCAGGTGACAGCTAATGATCCAGATAAAGACACTAACGGAGAGGTAACATACACTCTGGAGCCAGACGTAGACGATATCAGTGAGATCTTCAGCATTGACTCACAAACTGGTTGGATAACCACCATGAAGGAGACAGATTGTGAATCCAAACAACAGTACAGGTTCTATGTGGTGGCCACTGATCATGGAGGCAGTGTCAGGCTTTCCTCATCAGCTCTTGTGGAAGTGACAATCACTGATGAAAATGATAATCCTCCTCAGTTTACAGAGGAAGTCTATCATGGATCCATCATTGAAAACAGCAGGTCTGGGGAGCCAATAATCTTTCTGACAACTACAGATAATGATGTGTCATCTGACAACAGACAAGTCACATGCTATATAACAGGTGAGTACCATCATGGTCTTAGCATTTAAACAAAATAACTGGAAGTTATTTACACCTGCACATTCATCCAATCAGTCAATCATGTGATAGCAGCACAATGCTTGAAAATCATCAGTTCAAGTCAAGAAGCTTTATATCAAACAGCGGAATGTGGGAAAAAAGATCTTATGGCATGGATCTTGGTGGTAAATGGGCTGGTTCTTCAGAAATGGCAGATCTATGGGTAGAAATGCTTTGTCGATGAGAAAGATTAGAGGAGAATCTGTATCTGTCTGATTTTACACACTGTGCTCCTACCACATGAGTAACTGATTGGATAATTGCATGAGTAAACAGGTATACAGGATTTCCTAATAAAGTGGTAGCTGTGTTAAAATTGCACTGCTCAACTATTCAGTTAAATATATTCAGTACATACAGTTGGTTCTCAATGTCAATGTTCATATATTGTGCCTCATTCTTTAAAGATGGAGACCCACTGGGACAGTTCTCAGTCATTGTTGAGGGAGACGAGTGTAGACTTACTTCAAAAGGGTCACTGGATAGGGAAATGAAAGACAAACACACCCTAAAAGTAATAGCCACAGATGGAAAGTATCAAACGTCTGCTGCAGTAGAAGTTCATGTTCTTGACAGCAATGACAACAGTCCATTGTGTGAACAAGTAAGTCATGCATTATTGTTCAAATGGTACATAAAACTGTGTTAAAACTAATCCTTTTGCCTTATTAGTTTACTGAAAAGCAAAATGGAAAACTGGTGTGCTGTTATGAGCTGAATATAACTAAAGCAATTTAATGTAAATATCCTGTCGGTAATTCTTCTAGTTGTTATACACCGAAGCAGTCATGGAGAATTCCCAATCAGGACTCTTCATCCTGAAGATCTCTGCCTCTGATCCAGACATGGGCACAAATGGACAAGTCTCTTTTACTCTTCATGGGCCAAATGCAGACAAGTTTCATCTCAACCCCGTTACTGGTAAAAAGATTACTATATATTGCGTTCTGGAAATTCTCTTGATTGTGAACAGTAGAAAAAAAGTTGTGTATTTAAAGACTCTTACCTTTTAAAACATATCTTTTTGTCTGTTATAATATAGTTTAACTTCATCTAACTTGACCAGTTCTAGTGTTTCCTGTTCAAGCCCATTATCACCCTAGATTGGCATGTCAGGTTCCCAAAATTAAAACTAAATAGTTTTATGTTCAAGGTTATCCTGGGCATGAAGGACTAGTCAGTGGATGTAGATTTGTATGTTGATGTAGCGGTATCTTGTGTACATAGACTGCCAAAACAACTTTACCCTCCTGTTGTGTTCATGCCATGTTTAGTTTTGTGTTCCTTGTCAAAAAATTCTAAATCCATAATAATTCATATACTATCACCTAATATTATGACAGATCTTTTTTTTTTTTATCAGCTTAAGTCCAAGTTTTGCCTTTAGGACCCTGAACTGATCTCATACAACTCATTTTGGAAAAAAAAGCATACCATATGGCTTATTTAGACTGTAACAGATGCTCAGATGAAACACTACTCTGTGTCAAAGTTTAACAAGGACATTTGTTTTGAAACTATGTCAAATTTTTAATAGTGGCACAAAATAACTATTAAATAAATATTTTCTGTGCCTGGTTAAAATTGACTGTTATGATTTTATTAGTAAAGGAAAACCACAATTACACATGAAAACTTAATCATTATTAAAATATGAATGTCACAAAATATTAAAGAATAAAAGGAACAATAACACTAACATCTACGATGGATTGGCGCCCTGTCTAGGGTTGTTCCTGCCTTGCGCCCTATGTGGCCAGCTAGGCACCGGCTCTCCCG
>JAOUQY010000038.1:14779175-14792998 GCA_028566355.1 Doras micropoeus | reverse complement strand
TGTTTCTATTTAGCTTTTATACATGTTATAAAGAAGACAGTAGGAATATCGGTCAGAGCTACAGTATAATAGATAATACAGGGGTAATGTGAGCAAGATCAGCCATGCAATCTGGTGAAGTTATGTAGATATCATCTGTTTAGAGGATACAAAAGAGATCAAAGACAAAGAGATACAATGGGAAAGAGATCCTAGAGAAATGTAATCACTAGCAAAACTGCTAGCAAAACTCTTCTATACCAGCATTCCCCTTCATGTTTTATTCCTTAAAATCAATCACATTACAATAAAGTCTAATCCTAACGATTAATCTAAATATAGCATTTCAGCCATTACAAGCACTCCTTCCTCTATTTGGTGCAACATGCTGTTTTTTTCCTGTAATACAATATAACATGGCGCATGCATTTTTGTTTCTGATTAAATTCTTTTGTGTAATGTTATACACTGATTACAGGGCCAGGTTTGCTCCCCACGTCCTTCTCACGTCGTCTTTAACAGCGCCACCAGAACGCAGCTCTACCAACCTTGCTTGTGAATTAGACCACGCCCTGTACGAATTTAATACAACGACGGACATGAGAAAGACGAACATGATTGGTTTATGCGCGGAACGTTTCGACAGCTCGGTCTGTGATTGGTTGGAGCAGCTAAATCCTGGCAGCCTATTGGTCGTGAATAATTGCGGCCCGCTAGACGGCGTGCGCACAGTTAGTGCCAGTTTGAAACCGGCTAAGCACGCGCTGCCATTCTTACTCCACCCGGCGCGAAGACGATTTCATTCAACCCACTCCAGATTTCTTCTAAATCATTATAACATCTTACTACTGGTGAGTAGCGTGAATGTGAGTGGAAGCCTTGTAGGAACATTACTTGTGTTTTTTTGTGAGGGGGGGAAATGTTTCAGACTGACGCACCGTGCTGGTGAGTTAGCCGTCCTGGCTAACATCGCGTCTTAGCTTAGCCACTTAGTTAGCGGTGTAATGTTACCAAGGTAATTAGCGTCGTTGCTAATACTGACCGTCAAATTCATATTCCGTTCTGGTTGAGAATGAACCCACGGGTTTTTATTTGCTGTTTCTGCGTGTGTGAGGTAGTCTAATTGAATTTCACTGCTGTTACTTCTGTGAGAACGGCTAGCGCGCTAAGCTAAACCATTGTACTGAACGTAGCGCCGCATTCAGCTACCCGGATACAGCGAACTTAGCTGTAGCATATCGGTATAAAGTTCAACGCTAGGATGATTCTTGACGCTTTTTTCCGTCTACGCATCAGAACATTTTTTATTACACTACTGGAGTGTAGTTGGATATCAAGCGTGACGTACTTTGCGAATCCGGTGTTGGATACCCGGCCATGGAGTCTAATCGGAAATAATGGAGAACACGTGCTTGAAAAAATCGCATCAATCCTATTTAACGTTATCTAGCAACCGGATTGTTCGTTAACGGCGAGCATCTCATATGGGTAGATCCTGATCCTTAACATGTGGCTGTACCAGAGCCAGGCTGAACACTGGGAGAGAGGCGTCGCTGGCCGTGGCCGAGTCGCACAGGCCTGGCAGGAACAGCGAGTCCCGGCGGTAACGTGTTACCTAACCGCTGTCCTCTTCTCAGCTCACTGTCTGGTGTTGCCTTGGGTTACACACACTGACTGAAGGTCGGCAACACCAGCCTGACGGCACAACGAGTTGCTCTTAAATAAGGACACGCCATGCGCCTCCATTTTAGGTTACAAAGGGTTTACTGGTGTGGGTACTGGGACAGATGGCCTTCCGGGTGTTTTTTTTTTTTTGCCAGCAGGTGTGATTTGAAGTCTTTCTGTTTCAGTTTAAACCAGCTGACCAAAGAAATGGTGATGGAGAAGCCAAGTGCCCAGCTTGTCGGGCGAGAGTTTGTCCGACAGTATTACACTCTGCTGAACCAGGCTCCTGACTACCTGCACAGGTACGTGCTCAGAAATATCGGAAAAATCATTTTAATTGGCCAGGGCAGGTGATATCACCGATATTACATCACAGTACGTTATGACGTCTTGATCATGGGCAACATGTATCATGATGTTGACTTAAAAAAAGAAAGGATCCAACTTTCTTCTCTTTTTTTGCATAACAGCAGGTAATAGACTTGTTTATATTAAATTACATTGGGCTGGACACGAAGAAAAGCATGTCACAATTGTCGTGTGTGTATTTTTAACATTTTTTTTTTCCCTTACAATACATAGTACTCAATATATAGGTTACCAATCTGCTGCCAAAACCCTCCCAATGACAAAAACTGGAGCATTTGGTAAAAAATAAACGGCTTACAAATATAATTTGATACATTTTCTAGAAGTTTTTTTAAGAGGTTCAGAACTGCAAAACCTTTGCATTGAATCAGCAGCTTTTAGACTTTGCCATTATTTTAATATAGTATCATAATACATAATACCTGCAGAGAAAATGTCGTCCTATTGCTAAGCCCTAGATTCTTGGTGAAATGAAATCAACATTATTTTGTGGGTATATTAAGTCCTTGCATTGTAGCAGCAGACCTAGTATCTGTATCTAGTATGACTTCTCGTATGTATTTTGAATTACTGATTTGAACTTCATATTAGGTTTAATCCTGAGCAAAGAAATTGCTGTTTGGCGCGTTTTTTTTTTTATTAGGGTGATAAGAGTGTGCACTCTGTCCTCGGGAAACCAGAACTAACGGCTGGTTAAATAGTTAGTCGTTATTGTATAATAAACATGAATAAGTTGCATGTGGTGTGTCTGACCTGCTGAAAATAAATCCTGAGTCACTAGTGGGAGGAAATCCATCTTTAACACGCGTGATGTGTTCCTGGCAAGTGTTGACATGACTTGCTCATCTCCTTCCTTCATGTTAGACATTAGTTTTTTGGGTTTTTTTCTTACCAAAACAGGAAAGTTAATATTCAGTTTATAGTATTTAGGATGACTTTGACCCTTCTCAATACAACCAGGTGTTTGGGGCATTTTAAAATAATAATAAAAAGAATTGTGCCTATTTTTTCTTTCTGTGAACTGGCTGCACTTCAGGTGCGAGGTAATGTGGTACAACTATCAAATTACATTGAGAAATGAACAAAAATCGTGCTGTTAATAATTTCATGCAGCCCTGGTAGGATTTGTGCTTTTGCGCTCTGGCATGGTTTATTCTGAGCAGATGCTGGACCTCAGGGTGGCAAATGTGTCGAAACAAAGATATGGTTTTTGGGTTCTCTTGTGGATCTGCAAAAAGTATTACTTAAGAAAAATTAATGATTTAAAAAAAGCATTTTTTAATGAACATTGCATTGATCAGCTGATTGCTTCAAGTCCCATCGGTTCTAAATCTCTTGTCATTATACATTCCCTTAGTCTCTGCATTAATAGAGATCTCATGGTGATTCTTTGTGTGATTTTTGCTGGTTAAACCCTATTTTAAAAGAATAACAGCTCACTAAGTAAAAACAAACCTAGAAAGTAAAAAAAAAAGAATTTTCATGAGAAAATGGCAAGAAAATCAGCAAAACAATTTTACTGCTGGACATGAGTTAAATTCTGTTTTATGTATCTTTAAGAAGAATATATCTTTACAAACTGGTCCAGAATGGATGTTAATATCCTGTTGGCTAATTGTTACTAAACAATATGGTTTTTCAGAACAATCCCGATGAAACGAAACAATTCTGGTGTAATTTATTGCAGTAGCAAAGTAATATTGTGGTATAACTTCGCCTTTTTTATTGTTTCTTAATTTAACGTTTAAATTGACAGGTTTTACGGCAAGAATTCTTCCTACGTTCATGGCGGTTTGGACAACAACGGCAAACCCACAGAGGCTGTCTATGGCCAGTCGGTATGTACGCAGACTCCTGTTTACAATCCACCATTTATTCTGTGTACCCTGATTAGTGCATTGGTTTCTAAAATGTTTTTCGTTGTTCCGGGTAGGAAATACATAAAAAGGTGATGGCGCTGAGCTTCCGTGACTGCCACACCAAAATCAGGCATGTTGATGCTCATGCCACGCTGAATGAGGGGGTTGTGGTGCAGGTGATGGGAGAGCTGTCCAACAACATGCAGCCTATGAGGAAGTTCATGCAGACCTTTGTGTTGGCCCCAGAGGTACAGCATTTTAAAGCCATCACTGCATCAGTGGAGTTCTTAGAAATGTCATTTGCCATAATGGTTACATTTTTTTTTATATTGCTTCAAAATAAAATGATTGCTTTTGTGCTGATTGGTGTTGAAGTTGCATATTTTGGTAATTAGCTGTAATGTTTACTTTCATGAACTTTTTATCACGTCACTTCCTGTTATTTACACCAAATATCCTCGGATTCAGGGCACTGTTGCAAACAAGTTCTATGTACACAATGACATCTTCCGCTATCAGGATGAAGTCTTCGGGGACTCTGACTCTGAGCCTCCTGAGGGTGAGCCACTTGCATGTTATTTTAAGATGCTGTCATACAGGCAGCCTGTCTGCATTGCAGATTGCATTGTTCATCTCATACCTTTCCAGAGTCTGAGGAGGAAGTGGAGGAGCTGGAGGAGAGGGTGAACTCACCCGAGGTGCAGCAGGAAGAGGCGGCTGCGTTCTACGAACAGAGTCCTTGGTAATGTCCCATTTTCTATTTTTGTCCACTTGACAGTAAAAGAGGCCTTGCATCTCTATCACAGAGTAGTCAAGTTTGATGGTTAGAATTGTAGTTGGATAGCTGTGCTTTAATTTATCCCCAAAGGAAAGTGTGGCTGCTGCAGTGATCAGGTGATGTGTATCTAATGAATAGTCACGTATTTACCCACAGAGTGAGTGGGGTGTGGTTTATACTGGTTAACATGAAAAATTCAGTGGAACATGATGTGTTATATAGGTACTGTGTAGGACATGGTTGTGGTAGGCCATAATGGTTCATTTTGCTTGGTATTGAAGTCTTGAATATCATTATTTGGGTAAATTTGTCCTATTAGCCATTCATTTTAAGTTTTAAAGAAAACATGTTTTTCATGTAATTTATATCTATATTCATTGAAATGCTCAAGCATTGAATTAAATCACCTCTTTAGCCATGTTGAGTAGATCTTTTAATTCAAATGAACTAGTAATAAAGCACAGTTAATACATATAGATGGAGCTTGTGGTTTAAAGGGCAGGACAGTATTTTTTTAAAAACATTTGTAATTGTACAGATTTGAAATGTATCTAAAACATGATCATATATAATAACTAGTAGCCTCTGCATAAGTAATATTAAGTGGCTGAGGAAACCCATTTAGAGACCTGATTTCCAGTCTGGAATATTTGTGTATGGATGTAGCTTTACCTTTTTTCTTTTGTCTAGGAGGCTACACAGTTTAGCCTACAGTGCACCATTAATCATTTATCACAGAGGTCAAATTGTAACATGAAGGGCTTTCATTTCAGTGTGGAGCCAGAGGTTCCTCAGGAGGAGGTGTCTGTAACCCCAGATCCCCAGCCTGAAGCAGAGCCTGAGATGGAGCCTGAGGCAGCTGCCATGGAGCTGAAACAGGATTCAGTGACCCAGGCTGAGCCCCTTACTGTGGAGAAAAGCCCTAGAGCTCCTCCTTCACCTACCCCCGCTGAGTCTGCAGCCACCATACCAGACGAAAACCGGGTATGTGCCCATTCCAGTTACTGAGCCAGCCTCTACATAGGGGCTTGGAAACTTTCAGGAAATGTATCTATTTAAGTGGGAAAATAAATTCATTTGATTTATAGCAATAATAGTGCATAAGATTTGCTAAAAAAAATTCAAATACAGTGCAAGTATAGACTGTGGGCTCTAAGTTAAAATTTTTCTTTTCCCCTTCCCCCAGCCTTTCTCATGGGCTTTAGTCACCAGTAAGAATCTCCCCCAGGGCGGAGTGGTGCCAGCTTCAGGAATCCCCCCTCACGTAGTCAAAGCTCCAGCAAATCAGGTGTGCCGTCATAAACAGCTCCCCGATTTTTGTAGTGTTTTTTGAATTCTGTAGTGTTTTTTTTTTGCCAGGATTCTGGCTTCACTGATGAAGGAAAATCCACCCTGAATTACTTAATAGTACATTAGACTTTATAATTGCCATAATAGTTTAAGTGTCCAGGATTTTTACATTTTGAAATATTGATTATTTTTTTTTTGCAGCAATGCTATTTGGCTACCTGCTGATAATATTCTTGCTTCATCTCCATCTCTACCTTTAGTTTTATCCCTTATATTTTGACTATTGAAATTTGCTCCTCTTGAACACCATTGTAACTATGCTAGCAATGTTCCACATGTCGGAGTAATAATGTCTCACAGGACCATACAACAAATTATCAGCAGAATTGCTAAGCACATTACAGCATGTTAAATGATTCAGGGTGAACTTTTCTGCTAATGGGTTTAATTAAGGTAAGCAGTGAAAATTTGTGCACAGGCACAATATTAGCATGAAACATGCTGTATACTTTCTGTTGTTACCTTTGAGTATATATTGACTGTCTTGTTATACCAGCCCAGAGTTGAAGTAAAACCAGAACCCCAGACCACTGTACAGAGACCTCAGAGAGAACAGAGACCACGCGAACAAAGACCAGGGCCCCTTCCAGCACAGAGAGCACCAAGACCAGGAGGTATTCAATATCATATAAACACAAAGTGCAACCCTAAATGTGCACTCTGCACAACTCTTTAAAATGGGTTCATTTACAGCCGATGTGAATGTTATCTGCTGCTTAAGGGTTTGCTTTTGCCAGAAGTTATTGGTCATTTTAATCAAAGTAATTACATGAGACCAAGGCGTCATGAATAAATGACTTTCTTTTCGTTCTCTGGTATGATTTGAAACTGCCTTCAGCAAGCTTAACTTGTGCAGCACCGTTTCTCTGCATCTCTTCCCACGCAATCTAGTTTTTATAACACCACTGTTTTAATCTGAATCGTCCAGAAGCAATTTTGCATGTGGCAGGGGGTTAATGCAATGTAAACCATGGCTTCATCTCTAACACTGCAGTTGTGTGTTTGTAGCGCGGGAAGGAGAGGGTGGAGAGCCCGAGGTGAGACGAGTGGTCCGTTATCCTGACAGCCAGCAGCTGTTTGTGGGAAACGTGCCACATGATGTGGACAGGGCTGAGCTGAAAGAATTCTTTGAACGTAAGTTTGTGTCCCTGTAGGGAAGTCAAAGTTTGCATGCATGATGCCAAATAGCGTTCTGTGTGTTTATGCATTGATTTGTTTGCCTGGCTTTAGAGTATGGAACAGTACTGGAGTTGAGGATCAACAGTGGTGGCAAGCTGCCCAACTTTGGGTTTGTGGTTTTTGATGATGCGGAGCCTGTGCAGAAGATCCTGAGCAATCGGGTATGTCTGACATTGGAACGGATTATACTTATTCTGGGTGGTTATGATTTTACGAGGGCATGTCAATATTGTTTATCTTGTGTTTTGCAGCCCATTAAGCTGCGAGGAGATGTTCGTCTGAATGTGGAGGAAAAGAAAACGCGTTCAGCACGTGAAGGAGAAAGGCATATCCGTCCCAGAGGCCCAGGAGGACCACGGGATAGGATAGGAGGGCCGAGGGGCCCGCCTCCTCGAGGGGGCATGGCTCAAAAACCAAGTTTCGGTGCTGGCCGTGGCGCGGGCTCCAGTGAGGGGCGTTATGCAGGACCACGCCAGTGAAGCAGCTCTCGTCTCCAATCACTGCTGATGCAAGTCACCCTGAGTAACAGCTTTCCTCATCCTGTCTGCCATGCTGCTCCTGGGCTGTGGAGTGGCATATCCCATTTATCTGGACTCCTCCTTGTATGAGTTTGAACTCAAATTTGTTGTAGACAAACAAACTACTTGAATTGTGGAAAAGGAAAAACCCAGCGATTTGGTTTTGTTTGGTTATTTTGTTTGTTTTTGTTTTAGCGTTCTCTCCCTGTTTCTTAAAGGAACGTGTTTTTACTGCTCAGGCAATCCTGTGTATTGCTAGCACCCGCTTGTCAGGTCAAAGTGCAAATATGGTTTTATTTGGAACTGTCGCCAAGTCAAATCATGGTTGTGTCTGAGTGACTAGCATGTAAAGAATCCTGTTTGCCTTCTACTGTTGCACTTCATCAAGAATTACATATTTTAACAACTCTGCTGATGAGAGAACAGAATAAACTTGATGTACTGTTTTGATCCCTTTGTGTTCTGCGATGCACTGCTCAGAATTTTTCCATCTCTGTTCTTGAAGTGCGGCCTGGTTGTTGGAAACGGCTCCGTTTTCAAGAAAAGATCATTTGCACATTCCTGCAGATCCCCAAGGCAAAACCTCAAACTGGCAGTGCTGGCTTGTTCATAACATAACAGGCGTCCCTGTGTACAGCAAATCAGATTGCTTCTCCAACTGAATTTCCAATTTTCTGCTCCCCCTCAGTGGCAGCACGCGTTGGATTTTGTGTTATTCAGAAATAGCCAACACGGTGCATGCGATTTTGAAATTGAAAAGTGGTTAAAAACATTGTGGTATTTAAAACTGGACCCCTACCAACAAATTACTTAAATGATTGGATAAAACTGATATCTTGAGTGCCCCATTTGAACTTTTTGCCCCCCTAATTAGGGTCTCTGGAAAATAACTTGCTGCTGCAGGTTTTGATGGCTGGCTAGGAATTCTCAGTTTACTTCATTAACAATTTGGCAGGAACTTAACTCGATTTCCCGGTTCTTATTATTAATAAATCTGCTTCTTTGGGCCTGTGTTTGACAGAGCAGTTTCCCCTGTGAATATTTATACCCCAACCTATATAGGTTGACTGTTCTCTAAAATGTACTGAGCAAATTCTGTGCCATGTGGTTTCATACATTGCAACCAGCAGTACTGAAATCTTTGCTCCCTTTTCATCCCTGCATTAAAAATGGGGGAAAAATACACAATCAAAATGTAGCCATATGTTGCACCCAAAAAATAAAAAGTGTGGATGCCTGCTGTGTAGAACAGATCGAGGTGAGTGTGTCAGCAGGTGGCATGAGAATAGTATTCAGAAAGACCTCTGCCTCCCTCCATTACACACATGCTAGAGTCTTACCCCATGACCCACATGAGCTCAAGATGTCCCCCTCAGCTGGCATTGACCCACAGAACAGCTGGAGTGCCCTAATAAAAGCCTGCAACATAAGATGTGTTATGCAACTGCATAATCTTATGCTTGCAGACTAGATATTAAAAGTATCAGTATATTTTCCAGTAAATGTTTATACCCCGATCAGCCACAGCATTAAAACCCCCTGCCTGATATTGTGTAGATCCCCCTTGTGCCACCAAAACAGCTCTGACTATCAAGGTATGGATTCCAAAAGAGCTATGAAGGTGTGCTGTCGTATCTGCCACCAAGATGTTAGCAGCAGGTCCTGTAAGGTAGGGCTTCCATGGATCAGGCTTGTTTGTCCAGCACATTCCACAGATGCTTGATCTGGGGAATTTCTATGCCATGTCAACACATTGAACACTTTATGCTCCTCAAACCATTCCTGGACAATTTCTATCTTGCTGAAAGAGGCCACACTGCCATTAGGGAATACAGTTGCCTTAAAGAGGTTTACTTGGTCTGCAACAACATTTATATAGGTGGTCCACGTTAAAGTAACATCTAGATGAATACCCGGACCCAAGGTTTCCCAGCAGCACATTGGCCAGAGCATCACACTGCTTCCATCGGCTTGCCTTCTTCCCATAGTGCATCCTGATGCCTTCTCTTCCCCAGGTAATCAACATACACGCATCCAGACGTCCCAATGATGTAAAATATTATAGGATTTATGAGACCAGGCCACCTTTTCCATTGATTCTAATGCTCATGTGTCCATTGTAGGCACTTTCAGTCGTGTACAGGGGTCAGCATGGGCACTCTGACCGGTCTGCAGCTACACAACCTCATACACACCTAACTGTGATACACTGTGTGTTCTGACACCTTTCCATCATAGCCAACATTAACTCTTTCAGTAATTTGTGCTATCGTAGCTTAGGCAGGACTATACATAAGTGAGCTTTGGGTTTACATGTCCCTGTTGCTGGTTCACTGGTTGTCCTTCCTTGGACCACTTTTTGTAGGTACTAACCACTGCATACTGGGAACACCCCACAAGATCTGCCGTTTTGGAGATGCTCAGAGTCAGTTGTCTAGCCATCACAAATTGATCTTTGTGAAAGTCACTCAGATCCTTCTAATCGCCCACTTTTCCTGCTTCCAACACATCAACTTCGAGACCTGACTGCTCACTTGCTGCCTAATATGTATACAGGTGCCAATATAATGAGATAATCAGTTTTATTCGCTTCACCTGTCAGTAGTTTTAATCTTATGGTTAGTGGCTGTATTTATACACTTGAAAATCTTAGGACTTTAAGGGTTCTAACTGACACAGAACCTTAAAACAAAAACAGAGTTTTTTCCCCTCTCAAAGTTACCAAGTACAATCCTTTCTTAGATAGATGATTCGTCAGAAGGTGATTTATTTTCTAAAGCAGCAGCTTTGATATTAGTCTGGTCCATATTAATATGCTCGCTGTAATGCATTATCGTTTCTGTAGCAATGTCTAATTCACAGGATAGATGCTCCACAAAATCGAAGACTAATAATAGAGTAATTTATTTAGTAGCATAAAAAATGTGCTGCAATTTAACAAAGATCTGACATATAATCACTGATACGGTGATGATTTCTGTAAGGAGACGTATATTTATTGAAGAAATCTCCAGCATCAGCAATTTGTAACGGAAGTTAAGTGCTTTTTAAGTTTTCTGACAGAAGAAAGTCTTCAGGATTAGGGAAACTTTGCTGTTTCCCAGTACCGTGACTAGCTGCATTTTTTCTGTCCTAAACTTTGAAAGAAAGTGAGGAATGACTGTGTATATCTGCTATAAGTGATACTAACCATTGATCACAGCCATTGTTATTGAGTCTTGGGAACTGTACATTGTTCCTGCCTGTGTCAAGACATCCATCATCAACCTGTTTCCAAAGTATCTTAAGATGTCTGATGTGTAGAACTACACGCTAGTCACTTTGTCCAGCATAATGACTGACTTATTCTTGGATGTCACAAAAACACCACGAAGGACTTTCTTGAGCCACCTGCAGTCCAGAGCCACCGGCATCTCAAAACAACTGGCACATACACAAGAATCTTATTTGATTACTTCAGCTTAGCCTTTAATACAATTATTCCAGAGCTGCTGGACAAGAAACTCGTGCAGCTCAATCTGCCAAACTCCATTAGCCACTGGATCATAGACTACTTGACAGACAGACGGACTAATATGCGGATTGGAAATTGCATGTCAAGTGCAATAACTGGTTCAACTCCTTGATATGTGCTCACCTCCCTACTCTTCTCTCTATATACCAATGATTACAATCTATATATACAGTATATGTTTCAGTGATCATAAAAATAAAAAGTATAACACAAATTAAGACTAATTTGAATGAGAAGATAAGAGACGGTGGGGGATGGGCCACGCGTGGACTGTGGGTGAGTGCACCAGCTGCCAGTTCACTGCATCCCTCGAAATGTCCTGCTGGTCTGTCCAAATTTCAGAAAGAAGAAAGATGAGTAAGAAAAGAAGACAAAAGTATAGAGGTATGTTGTTTTGGACATTTTTTAAAGCATTTGTGTCTGGTTTTAGTTATCTAAGCTAGAACTACACAGAGTATAGCAGTACATAGCAGCTAAGCCACCTAGCTGTGTATTAGCTCTATCATTCTTCTTCTTTCTCTTTCGGCTGCTCCATTCATGGGATCGCGGATCAAGTCCACATTTTGATCTAGCACAGGTTTTACATCGGATACCCTTCCTGGCACAACCTCATCCCATTAACCGGGCTTGGAACCGGCACTATGGGGGCACTGCACCCCTCAGCGGCTGGGTTGAGCGAAAGGTTAAGGGCCTTGCTTGGGTATCGAACCCCTGACTTTTCGATCAGCAACCCGGAGTCTTAACCTACCATAGAATGAATTATTAGAAAGTTGGCTAATTTGAGATGCTACATCACAGGTTTGAGGTGTCGGACTCTTCAGTAACCTCGCCCAGGGTAGCAGTATTGTCAGAAACACTATAATAATACCCAATGATGGTGAGATCATGTACAAACAGCTGGCAAACTGGTGCAGCCACAGTTTCCTGGACCTGAACACCCTCCAAAAAAGAACCACATTAGAGTAGTATTGATTTCAGGAAACAAAACAACCCCTTTTATGCCTAAATTACTCGTAAGGCCAGGTTGAAATAGTGTTACCTTGGTCCTGTCATTTCAAGCAATCTCAAGTGTGACTGAAAGATCATAGTAGTAGATCATAGTAGGTCATAGCAGCGTCATAAAAAAGGCTCAGCCAAGGCTATCTTTCCTGCAACAGCTGAAGGAATTCAGTCCCCCACGGTCTGTACTGGTCTAGTTCTACACAGCTATCACTGAGTTCATCTTGACATCCTCCATAATTATCTGCTTGGTGCTGCTTCTGCTAAGCCAAGAGAAAAATGCAGTGCATCATCTGCGCTTCACAAAAGATAATCCGGTAATGCCTGCCGTCCATCAGACTAGTGTACGCACCCAGATTACAGCAGTGTTCAGAAAACATCACTGTAGACCTTTCCTGTGCTGCCCATCACCATGAGTGATTACATTCTGCAAAACGCTTCAGAGCAACTAAAACCAAGATAGCACATCACTCAAATAAGTTCTTCCCACAGGCAGTAAGTATCCTTGATAAATGAACTCTGAACTTGTCCGCTGTGCTATACCTGTATGTACGGTGTTGGCATTGTTGCACTATTGGTACAGGAGGAATAAAACTCTTTAGATGTGCTCTTATAGGAAAATAATAAAGGGGCAGGGGTGGCAGGGGTGGCTCAATGGTTAAGGTGTTGGGTTACTGACTAGAAGGTTGGGGGTTCAAGCCCCAGCACCACTGAGCTGCCACCGTTGGGCCCCTGAGCAAGGCCCTTAACCCTCAACTGCTCAGTTGTATAAATGAGGTAAAAATGTAAGTCACTCTGGATAAGGGTGTCTGCTAAATGCCATAAATGTAAATGTAATGTAATGTAATAAACATCAGCCACCACAAAGTTATAACAGCATGTCCTGTAGTGTTTCTGACAAATCTCTGACCCCATGTAGCTGGGGTTTCTGATGCTGAGGGGCTCTGAGCATTGAACAACTTTCTAAAAATGCAATAAAAACTGCAATCTGCAATTTGTTATTTCATTTGAACCTTTATTTAACAGATAAAAGGACAAAGAAAAGATGTTCAGTGTTTTCAGTGACAATTTGAATTCTATTTTTTAAGTATAAACAAATTGATGACTGCAACACAGTCCAAAAAAGTTGGGACAGAGGCAAAATAAGACTGAAAAAGTTATACAAGTAACACTGGAAGGTTCCAGAATTAGCAGTTTAGCTGGGGCCATCAAGACCGACTATAAAAGGAGCATCCACCAAAGGCTTAGTCGTTTGCAAGCAAGGATGGGTCATGGGTCACCACTTTGTACCAAACCTCATGGGAGAATTGTCAGCCAGTTCAATTACAATGTTTCTCAGTATGAGATTGCAAAGAATTTAGGTCTTTCACCATTTACGGTTCATGATATCATGAAAAGATTCAGGGGGTCAGGGGAAATCTGTGTACATGAAGCCCAAGGGCAGAAACCGCTGCTGAATGTGTGTGACCACTGTTTAACAAATAGAATTAAGTTCATCATTGAAAACACTGAAAATCTTTTCTTAGTCATTTTATCTGTTAAATAAAGCTGTGAATGAATTGAGAAATGACAGATTTCAGGTTTGGGGCGACACGGTGGCTCGGTGGGTAGCA
>JAOUQY010000038.1:14713790-14727400 GCA_028566355.1 Doras micropoeus | reverse complement strand
AGCCCAGTTTTGTGCGAAAAGGGAATGCAAATCATGTAAACACATTTTTTCCCCCTCTGCATCAGAAAGCAAGGGATGTGGGAAAATCCATGCAGGGTATTTTTCAACAATTTCCCAAAGTATCATTCATGGTGAATATCATTATATTTAGATCCCTAGTGTGAACTCGACCAAATATTTTAATGGCTTTTTATGCAATGCAATTACTGCAGCTGTGTCCAAACAGCTTTTTCTCACAAGCTATACGAATCCAGCAAAGTGTGATCACTTCTGGTAGACGCCTATGTTCAAGCATTCTGCCGAGAAGTATTCGACTATTTCTGCATTCTGTTTATACCACAAGAGCATCCAGATAAGAAGCGAGATTAGGACACAGCCTGACCATCCATCATCGTATATTTCATTCTGCTACAGGCAACCCCCCCACCATTAGAAAGATTGTATTAAAATTCATAAAAGCAAGGCTGCTGTGGGCCAGGCTGAGTGAACAGTCTGAGCCGGCAACGTCACACTCCTGAAAGTAATGACAGGTTGCTAAATCACCAGAGTCCCTTCGCTGCCCCTGAGGCTAGCACTGACTGACATGGGGACATGACAGCCTTGTGCATGGAGAGGGACATAAATCAATAGGAGGGCCATGGCATGCAGTTCGGGATAGAGAACAAATTGACTGCAGTGTGATTATACTGGCTTACGAGCCTAGTTTTTCCCCCAGATCAGATGAAGGATAGGATGATATGGTCAGCGATGTAGTGGAGGTGTTTACTTTGAGACTGCATATATGGTTTTAACACTGGGGAAACATATTCAATTGATCCATAGCTGTTGTGTAGTGTAAAAGATCAGCTCTTCTCCATTTGAGACTGGAGCAGCATACTACTTATTGTAGCCCATTTCTGTGTTGCATTTATAAGAGTAAAATAATTCAAATAAAACAAAATTCTATCTAATACCTTATTGAGTCCATAAGTATACACAGGCCTATATGTGGCTAAAAACAAGAAAAAGGCTCAATTCTATTTTCAAATTAGGGAGATGTGCCAACGTATCAAAATCGCAAACCACATAAATAGCAAACAGCATTTTTAAACTGGCTGATAAGCACCATGACTGAAGAAGCTTTTCACTATGTTGTTATAGTGTAGCTCATGATCTTAGGGGATTACTGCAGAGGAACTTCCTATAAAGCACCTTCATAATGCAAAAAAAATGCATGTAAAAAAACAAAACAAAACAAAAAAAACTCATATCTGTCACTGCACTTTTGGCAAAGACATAATCATTCAGTGTGATTCTCTCTGGGCTTAAAGAACACTTTAAAAAAAAAAAACAATGATCCTTCACAGAAAAAAAAGACATCTATCTCTTAAAACAGAAAATGTTCCCCTGCAGGGAAAACTTCCCCCGCATCTGATGAAAACTCGAAATAATTCAGCCTAAAGCAATCAGTGTAACTCTTGGAGACATATAGCTTCTCTTAATGTTTCACTGTCATGATGCCCTCATGTATAATTTATCCTAATTATCAAGTGATAAATGGTGCATCACAATCAAAATGAAAATGCCATGATGCGTTAAGGCATTTGACTTTGATGTACTGTCTGCAGCAACATGACGTGCACTGCAATGAACTGACATTTATTTTAAAATGAACAAAATATAAGGAATCAAAAACAAAGGATCACTATAGTTAACAATAGACACATAAGCAGAAGCTACTCATTTTATTACAAATATCATACTGCTATAATAACAAAGAGTATCAAATTTAGAAACCAAACTCAACTTTTTTCCAGGTTTTTGAACAGCCCCTTGTAGGGGAGCCCTGGGTATTCAGGTCCACATTGCCTATGAACCAATGCTTCCAAAGCTGAGTCCCAATTCAGGGGCTGTGTTCTTCGAGGGCTGCATTTTAAGACCGAATACGGCGTAGCGGCGCGACTAGGATGTCCCATTTCAAAGGCGCCTTCGTATGTGGCAGAGAAATGCGGCCTACTTTTCCATGGCAACAAAATGTCCAACGGGTGTATCCATCGCCAGCCAACACTGGTTTCTCCATCTTCAGCATCCGTGCTTGCTAAGTGACATTTCATGGCAAAATGTTAAGGGCAGGAACAGCGGTGTTGTAACGCAAACAAGAAATTTGCCATAGAACGTAGACCATCGTAGACCACATGCAGCCCCTGAATTGGGACACAGTTCAAGTATGTATTCCTTTAGGCTGGACCAGCTCCAGATGGGAGGGACAAAGCTCCAAATTGGAGGGACAAAGCTCCGGATGGGAAGGACAAAGCACCTAATGGGAAGGGCAAAGTTCCAAATGGGAGGGACAAATCTCCAAATGGGAGGAGCAAAGCTCCAGATGGGAGGGACAAAGTTCCAGATGGGAGGGACAAAGCTCCAGATGGGAAGGACAAAGCACCAAATGTGAGGGACAAAGCTCCAGATGGGACAAAGCACCAAATGAGAGGGACAAAGCACCAAATGAGAGGGACAAAGATCTAAATGGGAGGGACAAAACTCCAAATGGGAGGGAAAAGCTCCAGATGGGAGGGACAAAGCACCAAATGTGAGGGGAAAAGTTCTAAATGGGAGGGACAACACTCCAGATAGGAGGGGCAAAGCTCCAAATGGGAGGGACAAAGCTCCAGATGGGAGGGACAAAACACCAAATGGGAGGGGCAAAGCTCCAAATGGGAGGGACAAAGCTCCAGATGGGAGGGACAAAACACCAAATGGGAGGGACGAATATCTAAACTGGAGGGACAAAGCTCCAAATGGGAGGGACAAAGCTCCAAATGGGAGGGCAGAACTCAGAGTGCTATTGGTTGCTGAGGCGTTCTGTGCGTTTTCTGTGACACCGGGTACAGTGTATTTTCTACGTTAATTAAACATAATTATCCTGATGATAATTAAAAAATAATTATATTGAAATTGGCCCAGCCTGCAGGAATACCCCATTCAATGCTTCTGTAATCATCAACTGAGGTAAATTTAACCAGGAGCAAAGCCAGAACATGCTGATGTAAAATTTTTAGCCACAAGCTAAAAGAGAATTTACTGAGGTAAAAATGATTAGCCAAAAGCTAAAACAGAATTAACTGAGGTAATATTATTAGTCAGAAGCAAATCAAAATATACAGAGACAAAATTCTTAGCCAGAAGCTAAAACAGAACGTACTGAGGTAATATTATTAGCCATAAGCTAAAACAAAATTTACTGAGGTAACAATAATAGCCAGAAGCTAAAACAGAATTAACTGAGGTAATATTATTAGCGAGCATTCAAAACAGAATGCACTGAGGTAAAATTATTATCCAGAAACTACAAGACAATGTACTGAGGCAAAACTATTAGCCAGAAGCATAAGCAAAATTTACTGAAGTAATATTATTAACCAGAAGCTAAAACAGAATGTAGTGAGATAATATTATTAGCCAGAAACTGAAACAAAATTTAGTGAGATAAAATTCTTAGTCAGAAGCTAAAACAGAATGTACTGAGGTAATATTTTTAGCCAGAAGCTAAAACAAAATTTCCACATGTCAGTCAGAATGCAGCGCTTAAGATAGTTTGCTAAATTCTAACACATATTGGACTTCAGTAGGCAGTGACAATACATTTTATATTTTCATAAATGATATATTACAAATTCTCAAGCATTTCTCTAATGTTATGTATTTTGCATATTTGATCTAGAGTCAGCCAATTCAAATCAAACCAGCAGACTACATACCAGGTCTACGTAACACAGTACACAGTCATGGCCATAGTCATCCCCGCTGAAGTGCCGATAGCACTGGCAAAATAAACTACTCCATCTTAATTAAATCTGCTATTCAAATGTTAAACATTCTGATATCTTAATGTCTATAACTAACCAAAAAATAGTGCTTACAAAAACCAGTGTAGAAATGTCAGATTAATGATCAAAAAAAACTTATATATACTATTTCCAGGAGCGTTCTTTCTATAAGGAGTTATCTTCTGAGGGGGGTAACTGATAATTAAAAAACTGCATGGTGTATGAAGAATAATGCCCACTAAGGTGATCTGGGGATGCTGATACAATGACCATCAATTTGATAGCATTGCGCACTTAAACATATCCTCGAGGCTCTGAATTACTCTGTTGGGTTTGGGAACGAGCCATGTATACAACATCCTGAACTGTTCTTGATAAAGCTAAAGAAAAAGAGCGTAATAAGGATTGGATGCCAGTGCTGAGCCAACAGGGCTAGGACTGCAGTTGGTGCTGAATCTGCTCCTTTATTCTTAACACACACACACACACACACACACACACACACACACACACACACACACACACAAACACACACACCGCTCACACACAAAAACAATCCAGCTTTATGACAATAAATTATTTGACTTTGAAATTCTATTTGGATATTTCATAACCAAAATATTCAGTTTTTCCACAATTATAAAAATATATAATTTTTTTTTTTGAAAATATTTTCATTGAAAAAAAAAATCACTGCTGCAGCAGTACCTCTTAAGACTTGAAGGTAAACAACATTCAACAATGCTATTATTTTGCATAAGTATCAGTGACATTTAAGGCAAAAAAATATACAAATCATTAATGCTCTGCTCAGGATATGTTCAGCTCATGTGCAAGATATAAAAAAAAAAATTAGCACTGACACTAAAGAGACAGAGAAACATCTGGATCAACATAAGTATATGCAGATACTCAGCCATAAAACAAATAAATGGATGGTCCTGAAACACACACACACATCTCATAGACCACTGTATGCCAGAAACCTCACACAGTCTTGCTACTGCTTGTTATTTTGCTATAGGGACATCACTCCAGGCACATTACCTACTAAGATTGACTAGTCCTGGATAAAGAAAAAGGAAGTACCTTTCTTGTGAGTACCATCCGATTTGGGGCCTTGTGGGTCTAATGAAAAAAAGATCAGGATTAAACATATAATATTCTAACATAAATAATGTTATGCCCTAATTTTCTCTGCAGAAACAACAACAGAAGAGAAAAAAGGAAACATAAGAAGCATGGCCCAATACTTCAGCTAGTTTACTTTACCATACACTTGTGCTTTGAAGTGTATGGCATGGAAGACTAGGGCCAACATACTAAAGGCAAGAGCAGGTAGGATGCACTTATTTGTCCAGAAATCAGCGGGCAAGAAGAAGAGGTGATGCAGAGAAATGAAAAGAGGGGTGTAGGGGTGTGCAATGCAGATCTCATTACAGGAGGCAAAGGTGGGTTAGCAAAATGCACTAAGAGATGCAATTACATTATAAAGAAGGGGAAATGCAAAGACTACATGTCAAACTGACTTCACTGAGCTTTGTGGGTAGCTTTTTCATTTTTCTTGGCTGATAAATTGCAAAAAGCCAATTTCTTTCATTCTTTCCTTAAGGCTCATTTGCTTCCCTTTGGTAGTATATAATCCTTTCAGATAGCAGAACTGTGTCAGATAATGTGAAATTACTTTGAAGTATAGAAAGCCGTGAAAGCTCTGACCATTCTGTAGCATTTTTTCCCTTCGTCACAGCATGTGATCTATCAGATTATGGCATTTTCCCTTACAGATTTCAAGCAGGCAGAGGTTAAAGCTCCAAAATTTGACTTTAAGTTTGAAAAACAAATGTATCTGGAATCCAAAAATCGTTCCAAATTCCCATTAGTATATTTGCCTGTTACAAACATGCACTAATGATATTTTGAGAATTACAACATCTGCAGACACAAAATGAGTCTAGTGTACCCTTGGAAGTCATATGAATTGATACATACAGAACAATTGAGAATTTTTTTTAAACGAAATGACACCAGTGGCTCTAAAATACTAAAATAAGAATATCAATATCAACTGATATTCTTATTGATATCAATTAATATCAATATATTAAAAAAAACACATATTATGAAGAGACTTGTATTCCCACTTGTTTAACAAAAGCAATTACACTGGACATGATAGGAACACAGAATATGCAATTTCTGTGGACATGCACAAATATATGTATATGCACATGTCTATACTTTATACAAAAAATATCATACATCCGTCATGAAAGGCAAATTCATCATTATCTGCCTGGTGAGGAATGGAAATCTGCCTGCAGGAAAGATTCTTGTTGACTGCAGTAATCCGTCTGCGTAACTTGCAAGGGAACTCAGTCGTAAAATGAACTGCAATTACTTGGCATAAACATGAACTACTGCAGACAGCTGACTTAAGCTTTGTAATGGGAGGCATTTTTCCTTCTATCATGCTACCGGACCAGCAATCCCCTGTGCCAACATAATCCTGTAGATTCAAAGAGGCGTATCCTTTGTGAGGAGGATCCGTATGACCTATTTGAGCCTCAATATCTGCTTTGACTGGGCTTTGTAAAAGCTACATATTATAGTCTTTGACTATCTGCAAAAGAGCGTAAAATAAAGTCCCTTTATGAATGTCAGCCAACAACAGTGTAAACAGATGCTGTGTAAAGCCTATTGAAAGTCAGTGCATAGGAAAAAGAACTAAATCGCATGGTGTTAGCTGTGCTTTTAAGATATTAGTTTTTATTTATTGCTTTAGTTTTCTTTTATTATTCAGAACCCCGGGATCTCAAGTGGCTCAACAGATGATACCAGAGGCATCCGTGTTCAGGAGTCCCTGAGTGCTCTCAGGAAGGGAGGGATTGCATATTCTCTCTCCCATATCAATAATAGTGACACTAGTCAATCATGGGCATCTCTGAGCTCATGCATACAGAAGTAGGCAGGAGCGCTTTCCCCAGAGAGTTACACCATCCACTGATGTTGCCTCAGCAGCAGTTTGAAAAGATGCCGTAGTGATAGCCCTGATGAGTATTAATCAGGGAAAAAGCCAAAAAAAAATCCAGAACCCTAAACACAAATAAAATACAGATTGAAAAATTGAAAACATCTTGAAAACCCAGGCAAAAGTGCATGCATTCAGACTGCTGCTGCATTCAAAAGGTCCACCTGTCCACTCACTCACTGCATAGAACACTCACTCGGGGATAAGTGCAGATAAAGTGCAATTATGCACCATATATTCTTAATTTAAAATTTTTAATATTAAGCACTTTTAACCCAAAAACAGTAACTGCACCAGAAATATTCAAATTTTAGACTGAGCAACTAAAGCTTCTCAAATACGGTTCCGGTAGGCGTTTTAATAATAATTATTGAAATCCTGCTGCTCAGCCAGAGGAGGAGATGAGCCACTGCACGGTCGTCTGAGGAGTATAATGCTCACCATGCCGGGTACAAAATCTCATTAGCTAGCAGCTAACATTAGCGCAATGCATGACTGTCAACTGATGTAGGATACAGCCTGTGCACACTACATTTTGCTGTGCAGTGTGACAATTTTGTAGGGCATTATATAGTGTAAATTTACAGTCGAGATTTTAAACAGCGCTACAAAATGGCTGATTCACTATATAGTGGGTGAGTGGACATTTCAAACGCAGCTTATGATTGGTTTTTCCCTGGGAATCTTTTCACCTAATTTACATAGAATTTAAAGTTTTGATTTTTGAATTTCAGGGATTTAGATTTATGGCTCTGGAGTTTAGAAATCTGAAATCTTATCCATAGCAATTTCAAAACAATACATGTAAATATACCATAGAAAAAATATTTATGTGATGTGTATATAATTCAAATGTATGAATTGTGTAAAGTACTATTGCTACAATTATTCATAGACACACTGGCAAACTGTACGGAGATCCATACAGGGATCATACACCTTTGAGTCAGCAGAGCTGATTTGCAGCAGCCATGCACACTGACTTCAAATTTGAGCAATAACAGTTACAGAATGAAATTCTCATGGTCAGTAGTGTCTGCAGTCCTGAGAGAGCAAGAGCTTTTATAACAACTTAAAATGTGTATGAAATGTTAAAATCAAATTTACCCTGCTCCCTTTGTACAGGATGACTGCTCTATCTCACTATATATATTTACTGGCCTGCAGTGTCTTTACAGCTGTGCTTTGGCCTTTCAACATCCCATGAGAAAACAACGATATATCTCCTCCTACCATATGACAGCAAGTGCCGCATTGGATATATGGTTTAAACTACTTTCTACTTCTTTGATATGTTAGATAGACTACATAATTTGGCAGGGGGGAGTACATCAGAGAGATACCTTTAGCAGCATGCTCCATTTTCTTTTTGGTTTTAGCATTCTTACATTAAGAATGACAGATTCGCCCAGTGAAAAGTCTCACAGCATATCAGCTCACAACATTATCTCGTTAGATTTTGTAAACAAAACGAACACAGAAACATGTCCTCCATTTCCAGCTGTATAGGAAGGCTATTCTCCCTCTCATTACAGAAGCTCTCATCAATCAATTATAGTCCAATTACTGAGTGTAGATAGGACCTAAATTAACATCAAGCTCCAGTAGTATATCATAAATCTTTTTTACAGGTTAAGATATAAATGAGGTGGAAATACATAGAGATAATAAACAGTAATACAGGAAAAGGAAAAATAGAAACAAAATCAGATAGTATATACTGCAAACATGGCAATAACAGACTTTATTTTTACACGTATACACCTATGTACTCACTTTAGAAGTATATTATTCACAGTTCATATATATACTGGTCTATAATGTAATATATTGTGGTTGCATTTTTTAAAATCTGGATGGTCAGGAGAGATAAGAGATTGAGATCTAAAGCAACTCACAACAGAGATTTTCTGGGCTTCATTGCCCATTGTCATATTCATTGTTAAGGTGAATGAGGAGACTTAGGTCACATCTACACTGTACTCCAGTTGTCATCAACACCAGTTTGTAAAAATTGAACAAAGCCTGATGTCACTACTTCACAACTTTTCTGACTCCACACCCACAGCAGAAGTGACATGGAAAAGAAGTGGCTTCTCAAATCAAATCTCAAATCAAAAACACAACTGAAGAAGATCCTTGCTTGGACAAATTGAAAGGTTCACAAAATGTAAATGTACACAATTGGAATCATTTGAGTTGGTCATGCCTATAAGGTTTGTTTTCAATATTGCAAGATGGACATGACTCTTTTTGATAAGATTTTTCTACATCGGGTCCCAGTCATCACCAGTACATTTTTTTCTTCTCATGTTGACACGTTCACAGCTTCAGGCCTTTTTCTAGAATCAAATTAGCAGGAGTGGTAGTAGAGTGCTCCTTCACAATAAGAGCTGGAAATAAATGTCTACTGAAGATAGACGGTGTGTGTTCAAAAGCAACCTCTGGCTGAGGACACCATCATGAGTTCAGTGTATTAGATCCCTCACGCAATGAATGTCATTACTGTGCTACACAGCAGAGCAGCCAAAGGAAGGAATGTGAACACTTCCAGCTCAATGTGCTCATATACTCCTGAGTTGACATCCATGACATCCCATTGACTTTCATTGATGTTCATGTGACCATGGCTGCCTCCTGGCTCGCAGACAATGAAGTAAATTTCATTTCCTTCCAAGGTCATGATGAAGAGCTGGGGCTTAATTAGCATATTTTCTAGTTTTTTGAAAATTCTTTCCAATTACAGTAGACTTAAAAGCACTGCTATATTTTCATAATTATCAAATTCATCATGAGGTTAAAATATACTCAAGCTAAGATAATAATTGTACAACATTTAAGCTTAGTTTAGTTGAAAGATGTCAAGCACCCAGTTTGAATCATCACTTCAAATATTGTTGCATTGAGCCACCAGTTTAAGGTCCGTTTAATAAAATTACATGATAATAACAATTGGGTCATGCCCACCAATTTTGTCACTCATACAGGAAAGCACAAGAAGCCAGTAATTTCTGTAGATGCCATTTGCATTTTATGTAAGTTGACAGCCAAAATTTTCATATACAGAGGTATGGCACCATTTTCTGCTTAGCTGGTGTAATGCTCACATTCCTGGTTGAATAATGTGAACCTTTTACCATGTATTACCTTAACATCTGCATTCATAGGAAAAGAAAGCTGATAGAACCTCAAATGTTCCACATGAATTCAGAATCATCTGGATGCAGCTACTTTATATCACAGCAATAATATTACTATTATACTACCTAAGAAACTAAAACTATGGTTACAAAAGATAATACTGAGCCCTATTATTCTAATTCTTAACAAGTAAAGCCTAAGAAGGCTTATGTAAACAAACGACGGTAAATTTAAATTGAAAACTGTCACATTCAAATTTCCTAATTACTCTCCCTGATATCAGTTCATACCAACAGGACATTAAAGTGGCAGAGTGTAATTGCTATGATGATTATCCCAGAAAGATTTCTGTGACCATGAGGGATTTCTGTCATAGTGGTCTAATGTAAATCATCTTTGAGTTTGACATATTGTAAATACAAATATGTTATTTCAGGGTTTTGGTTTACTGCAGTGCAGCTACCACATAATGTCACATAATTAAAATCGAACAGCATGTGTGGCACAGACGCAAATAATCGCGCTGTATTAACAGAAACAAAATGGGTTTTCTATTACGCCTTTTTTCAAAGGTTATATTGTACAGCAATCAGCCATAACATTAAAACCAATTGTCTAATATTGTGTAGGTCCCCCTTGTGCCACCAAAATAGCTGTGACCCATTCAGACATGGACTCCAAAAGACCTCTGAAGGTGTTCTGTGGTATGTGGCATTAGCAGCAGGTATTTTAAGTCCTGTAAGCTGCAAGCTGAGGCCTCTGTGGATCTGATTTGTTTGTCCAGCACATCCTACTGATGCTCAATCAGATTGAGATCTTGGGAATTTGGAGCCCAAGTTAACACCTTGAACCCTCAAATGTTCTTCAAACTGTTCCTGAACAATTTTTGCGGTGGGGCAGGGTGCATCATCTTCTCTCCAGGTAAGTCACACACACACAATGCCAGCCAGCCACATGATGTAAAAGAAAAGTAAAGTAACAAGAAGTGATTCATAAGACCAGGCCACCTTTTTCCATTGCTCCATGCTCCAGTTCTGATGCTCATGTTCCTGTTTTATGTGTTTTCTGTGCAGTACAGGGGTCTGCATGGGCCCTCTTACTGGTCTGCAGCAAGCAGTGCTGCACTGTGCATTCTGACACCTTTCCATCATAAACAGCATGAACTGTTTTCAGCAATATGTGCTACAGTAGGGCTAGCCTTCACTCTCCATGCACATCAGTGAGCCTTGGGTGCCCATGACACTGTCACTTGGTTGTCCTTCCTTGGAACACTTTTAGTAGGTACTAACCAGTGCATACCAGGAACATCCCACAAGACCAGCTGCTTTGGAGATGCCCTGACCCAGTCATCTACCCATCACAATTTGACCCCTGTCAAAGTCACTCAGGTCCTTACGGCCACCCATTTTATCTGCTTCCAACACATCAACTTCAAGAAACGATTGTTCACTTGATGCCGGAATATATCCGACCCCTTTTCAGGTGCCACTGGAATGAGATAATCAACGTTATCCACGTCACCTGTCAGTGGTTTTAATGTTATGGCTGATCAGTGTATTGTTTAATAGTTTTCTTCTAGTGTGAGTAAGCGTGTAATGCTACTATTCATAGGTTTGTCATTTATTAATTTGTGCAAATAGCAAATTCATTTAGCATTAAATATGCATTTGTTCATGACTCATTCCCCTGGAGGTTGATCTGAAATTAGAGTGCACACCTGCAGGATTTAAGTTTTATGGCCCTGACTTCTGGAATACAATGTAATGCCATAGTTCCTAGGAAACTAATAAAAGCTGAGCCACAGAGTTTGCACAATAAGAGCCTCACACGGAATGACCCAGTATAGACTGGAACAGCGGATATTTTTCAGAGATCATTGGTTTTTGCTGCATCTTAAACAAAACTGTATATATACTTATACAGTTCAAGTATTAGTTTAAAAATGACTTAATCTAAACTGCAATCAAATATTAAGCTAAAACATTTAGGAGCACGGCTTCAAAATGTATCAAAACAGCAAAATGCATTTACCAACCAGCCTTCAATGTAGCAGAACACTTCTGCATGCAGCATGAAACAACAGCAACCTTAGGTATGAGCAAGGTTAAGATGCACGCCATCACAGAACCGGTGAAATTCTTTCCTATCAAGCAGCTTTAACAGTGAAGACAGCAAAAACAACATTCTGGAATTCAGCACTTTTACCTGATAGTACCTCAACTGTTTAAGAAAAAGCAAAAAAAAAAAAAGAACAGTTCTACTTTTCTTTGAAAGTCTATTGTCAATTTTTTATATAGAGTCTTGCATCTTGTTTGGGTCATTTTGAACCCTTTTATCCCACATATCACACCAAACACGCAGAATCCACCCCACACACACACACACACACACACACACACACACACACACACACACAGAGACACCACCACGTGCACTGTATTAGGACACCGCTGTAAAGTTACAGGCCATGTACAGGAATGTAACCAGCTTAGGAAAAGCCTTATAAGGAACAGCCTCTTAAAGTCTTAAGCAAAGATTATCACAGGGATCATTTCCAAAAATGAATAGAAATGAAAATCCAATTTCACATGCTAATTTTTTGTCATGCTTCGCTGCACTGAAATATGGACATAGCTTTGCTGTTCCATTCACATGCAAATGCAGTTTTTCAGTAAATCTTGGGGATTGTAATTCAAACTTGACTAGGCACCATACACAACACACTCACAGAATTTTTACACTGATGTTTTTTTTTTTAATCTGACACCTTATTTTCTACAGGAAACCCAGTAAAGCTTGAGCATTTCAGCATATGGCAGAGACATTGTGGATCAATAGCACAATTGATCACTTGCTTCCGTAGCTTTTTTTCTTGACCAGTGATCAACGGGCGAAATGCACTTTACTTAAATATGCAATTTGGAATGAATCCCCAGCTCTAAAAGACACATGCCCAAGCATTTCCATCTATTCAATCCAAGCCACAGCTTGGCTACATTCCTGTGTTTTTTGCCGGTGTCTATAGCTGCACCTACCTTTAAAATTAGGTCTGATTCTTGCATCGTACCCAGACACTTTCCCCATGAGTTTGTCCAAGAATTCTGAAGGGGGCATTGGGGAGGCAGCTTTCCGTGCTGCAGCTTGCTGGGATGCTGCCAAGCTGAAAAATAAGACAGAGAAACACAGGCAGGTGTGTTAAAATGTGTACAGCCTTTTTTTAAGTGTGCAGAGAGGACAACTTTGAGTAATTAAGAGGGTATTTGTATTACATGTTTTCAGGAGTTGCAAAGAAGACTTTACAAATAAGGCATGCCGTGAACCCTATTGTACTGTATATTTTCCCTTTAACCTAACTGGATCTGGCTAGCTGTGATCCGTACCACAAGTCATCTGTCTACTATGGGGGTAAATGTTCCTCAGATAAACTTTCCAATTCAATTTTCATTTCTATTCTATATATTCTATATAACTTTTCCATATTCTCTGCTGTACCTTCATAATAGTTTTATTGTATAATATAATGAATAAATCCTATAACAGAATTTATTAGTAATAAGTCAAAAATATGTTGAAAGGGATTAACTGACTAAAACATTCATACTCGTATCACGTTGTGATGCTCTGGTTTGTATATA
>JAOUQY010000038.1:14635037-14655827 GCA_028566355.1 Doras micropoeus | reverse complement strand
GGTCCAATTTAGCCATGAAACCTCCCACACTAAAATGACAGGTGTTTCAGTTTCATTGTCTAACCCCTGTATATACAAGTCATAAGAAGCAACAAAGGCAGAAATGTGGACCTTTGGAGAAGGTTTTCAGGAGAAAATTTTTGTTGGATGAAATTTAAGTAGTCTCTGGAAATTTTTAATCATTGTGTTTTTAGTGGGTTAAAGTTCACACAGTTATTCTTCCCTAGTTTCTTGAAAGGTACCCATAATTAAAACATACTTAAGTAGTGAGCCACAGGGTGGTGTGATATGGCCAAATACAAAGTAAGCAGGTTTTTTCAAAGTGTTTATTCCTCATCTGCCACAGCAACATTTCAGCAGTTCATTTTTTTCTATAATTTTTGTAATAAATTTTTAAAACATCTCTTACATTCTAACAGCCATAAACAGTCATTCCCCCACCAGCATCTCTCAAAGTATGTTAATACGATTTTTAAAAATGCATCTTGTCTTGTTTAATAGACACTGCGTCCTGCCTTGATGACTTAAAGGAACAGCTTTACACTGGCCAGTTATGAATCCCTGACACTAGAGACTCCATGTCTCCTTACAGAAAAGTCAATATTAACAATGACACTTTTTAAAATCCGTTTATCTTGCGTGTCTGTCCATACACATGACTGTGTAAGTTGTTACTATATAAACAATAACATATTAGAATGAATGCATTGTAGAAACCAGTTAGAAGTACTGTCAGAAAACCATACTCTTACAGAAAATTAATCAGCACCTTTTCACCAAATCAAATTTGTCCATTCAACAACACTGTAGTATAAATGCAGGATAGCCAATTGGACTTGATGAACCTGATAACCCACTGGTCTAAATTTACTATAAACAAAGCCTGTGCCTTTAATTTCACCACACAGCTTATCATCACTGGTTCTGCAAAATCTTCCTTCGTTTCCTATGCCTGCCCTCAAAGCTTTATATGATCTGATAGCCATTCTAACACAGAATTAATGATTTTGTACAAAACGATTCATCTTATTAGCTCAGCACTTTATTCACTTCACCCACTGCCAGATTTGAAGCTCTAGACAATCCAGTCCCAGCTCAAGAGTTATAGCAAATCAACAAGACCTTGGGATTAGATCGCTTGTTATCTCCTCAGACTAGGTCTTCACCCTACAAGATTTCTTGCTAAAGTATTATCAGTGCTGATTGCGCACAGAACACTGGGCTTGGGGACAGGATGCTATGTGATTTGGTGTTAAGCTGCCACACTGTGGCATAGATCTCAGTTTTGTGTCTCACAGTGTGATTTGAATTTTAATGGTATAGGTCCTGACTGTGGTAACCCTCCAGCCTCCATTTTATTATGGTGAAATCTTGCCAATTAATTACACAGACTGGGTACATATCACAAAGTTGAGACACACTTGTGTGACATTAGATGGGTTTTTATTTATTAGTGCCAGAACATGGAATGACACACTTTCTCTGTTCACGCTTAGCAATGCAAATAACTGCATTTAATTTGATGCCAAGTCTTCTTATATATTTCACCTTGCACCTGAAGCCACATCATAAAAACATACACAAGAAAGCATATCTATATTAAAGCAAGTGCTAATTAAAAATAAGCTGTCTTCCTGTCTCAATATATGAATATACTCCTTTATTGGCTATGCACCCGATCAGTCCTTACACCATTCTGTTTATGCAGAGCAGAAAACATGAACAAAACCAATTTAAACCATTACACTAAATGTCAGAATTGTTCACTGAAATTTCCACCTGTAGAAAAGTCAGAGGTTTTTAAAAAATGCTTTCCTTTGACTTTATCTTACTTTGGGTTACTTTTTAGCCTCTCTGCCAATGTAATTTCACAACACAGACCCGGATACAATTTATCAAAGTTCCATGAGCAGCAAAAACAAGCTCCTGGCACACAAATGGAGCTGGACTTATTTTGGGAAGCCAGTAAGAGCGAAGAGGTATAACTATATCCCTCTAATCCGTCCAACACTTTGATAAATCGGTGTTCAAACATGTCAAACTAAATTCAATGTGCAATATCTTCAGAGCTACCACACTTTATTTGGGCTTGCTCTGGCTGAAAGCACATCACAGTATATGTTTATGTATGATAAAGGTACACATTACTAAAAATTACAGTTACAGTTCACTCACTTATCAGAGAAGCTATGGTGCTGAGACCATGCATCAAAGTGAAAGGTTGAATTTAAGTAAAGGTCATCCTATTTACAAATAATTCTTCATGGTCACTGCATATAAAGACTGTAAGTATTGTAGGAATGCTGAAAGGTAGTGGGGTATATGACTGGGGCTTGCCCCTTGTTGACATGAAAGGAGAGTTATTAATTTGGTGTGGCGGCAGACATTGCTTTGTCCTGAGTGTAGAGGTTGCTTTTTATCATCCTGGAGGGGTAGGAACAGCAGTGTGGTGCAGAGGTGTTCAGTATTCAACTCAGCCACCGGGCAGGAGTCTGCAGAGGTTTCCAGAGAAATATGAGCGCCATGGTCACACTTGGCTGCAGTCCCTGCATCTTTTTCTCACCGTCCCCAGCTCAGAGAGAAAAATGGTGAAGACTTCAAAATGTCTGTTTGGCCATTTCTTTGTTCTCTTAGTGTGAGCATACTAAAAACTTTTCCATCCGTGTGCATGTCTCTTCTAGGCTTCTAGTTGTCTTCTAGCTGACATCACTGCTCATATTCTACAAAGACATTCTTTCTTATTTTATAAATACCATACAGATATATATACCTAATACTGAAAAACACTTACTCACTCAATCATTGTCTAAGCTGTTTATCTTACTACTGGGTTGCAGGGAATGCTGCAGCCTATCCCAACTCTCATTTGGTGAAAGGCAGAACCCTGGACATGCAAGTCCATCGCTGAGCAGACACACAGACAGATATATTCACACACACACATTCGCACCTAATATCTCCAAGACACCTGACTGCATGTTGTTATGGGAGGCTGTGGGAGGAAACCGGAGCTCCCAGAAGAAACCCAAGCAGACAATGCCAAAGAGTCCTGCAAAAAAAGGGCCTTGGCCTCCAGGCCAGGAAATCAAATCCACGCCCTTATTGCTGTGAGGCATCATCACTTCCTACTGCAACACCATGCTGGAACAGAAAAAGCTGAAAACCAAGAAGCAGACATGCCACATTAATCATATTCTTTCTATTAGAAAATGATGAAATCAGACAAAACCAAGAGCAATGCTTTTTTTTTCTATTCTCGGTCCAGTTTTATTTTCACAGTATAGATTTTTTTAATATCGGGTACCAGGCAACTTTCCATTCTCTTTTGCACTGGTATTGTACAGATTGGACCTAGTTCCCCATTTAGACCCAGGAAGCAGCTTTTTCCTTAGCAACAAGCACCGCTCCATTAAAATGCCAATAAGTTGTTTGCCACTTGTGGACCATTGAAAAATTGCATCTGACTGTGTTTTGAAATTGCACTTGTACAAAGGCTAAGAGAGCAAGTGCAAGTGGGATGAAGGCACAGGTAATAGTTTGAACCATTTAAGCTTCTGACTAACTGTTTCAGAGGACAAAGAAAGTCTTGAGAAACCTTTAAACTTTTTCGGTTAATCAGACAGCTCCAATCATTGTTAAAATCTCATCAACAATTTCAAAGATTCAGCCACAGCTGCTGGAATATCATTTTTTTAAAGCTTTATTTAATGAAGTTAGACCAAATGAGATCACAGATCTGTTTTACAAGAGAGACCTGGCCAAGAATGTCAGCAACACAGAGTTACAACATAAGAGTTTACACAAGAACTAAAATACTAAAAACAATTACATAAAACATCTACACAAAGACAATCTGCACTCAACTGACTTCACCATAGCCTAACCCTATTTAATGGTACAATATTCGGAATCTTAAGTTCATTCTGTAGGTTGTTCCAGGCAGAAGGTGCAGAAAACCTAAAAGCTGTCTTTCCCAATTCAGTCCAAACTTTAGGAACAACAAATCCCAACACATCAAGAGAACAAAGACAGTGATTTCCATGCTTCACATTTAAAAGAGAAGACAAATAAACAGGGAGTTTCCTGGCGTGCACCTAGGGAAGACCAAATATATAATGATATAATGTATATGAATTTGATATGTAAAGATATAAAGGCTTATGCTTGTAATTGATGTAAAACCAGCAAGCGATAAATATAAAAATACATGCACAAGTGCTGATGTCTGGACTTCTCGTATATAGTGCCCTATGTGGCCAGTTCTTGTCAAGCTACACATAGCAATAAAGAAACCATAAACAAACAATCTGTTCGACTTGCTAACTCTGTGTAATGCCTGCTGAGAGCTAATTGGCTAATGGTGGCCAAGTTTTTTAAGTAGCTCAGTCATAGTCATTAGAAGTCATTTTAAGCAACTCGGTCATTAGAACTCCAATTACACTACAGCCCAATACCATATATTGTATTTCAAATAGATTTATGGTTCGGGAGGAATAAGTATTTAAACTTAACCCTGTCTTCTATAAATGACCACTTTTCACACTTTTTACCTCAGAATCCTGTCCATATTGGCAGGAAGTATTACCTATTGACCAGGTTTCATGCCTCTATGACAAACAGTTTGTTTATTACTTGTTTTAGCATTGAAAAATAAGGAGAAGAAGGAAAAGAACCAGGGTCTTCAGTCTGATCCACAAAGGGCCTCTGTATCCATTTAAATAAAAGATCCCTGGAGGAGGAGGAGAAGGAGAACCAAAAAAAAACTTTGTGCTTGGGCCCCTAATAATTATTCACTATGCACAATCAAGAAGTTTTATAATGCTCATCATATATGATTTTTTTTTTCAACACTGTTGGTGAATCCTCCCAGGGAGCTCATGAAGTTGCTGAGAAATTGTGTGATGCTTTCATTAACATGTTTGGTCAGTTCACTGTCATTTAATAATGTTGACATAAAAATGTCTAAAATAGTATAAGTAAAAATAAAAACCTATAAAAACTGGTAGTACTGTATATATTAACATGGAGTTTTTCTCTTGGATAAATCCTATTCCAATATAAGCAAAAAGCTAGGAAATGTGGAAGAGAAGAGATAACTAGATATAACTAAAATGATTTTATTTACTGATAAGAATTATAATAAAGCAAGCCCCTGGCTAGCCCAAAAATCATGGAAATTCATGGCATGTTTGCTTCACTTCCTTCCAGTGCATTGAATCAGGAGTGCTGCTTTGTTTTCACACAGTCTTAAGGCGGGTCTCTGCAAGATAATATTCATTTGATTCTAGACAAAAAAGTCTTACTTTGTTGACATGACATAATTCCAGGTGATTTTAAAAGTAAAATAGTAAAATAATTCATTTTTTATGTCTGGTAACCACATTTCCGTTTCGGGAATTCCAGGAGGGACTGGATACTGTTATTGTATATTTGTTGTCTATAACACAACCTGGATCTGTGATGGATGATTAAAGCTGAGCCTCTTTAACACAGTAGCGTGGACACTTACTGCTTAGACGGACTGAGCTGCTAAAGCCTAAACTGCGCGATATGTTAAGATGCGTAGCGCTGCAGTGTCTTTAAGGATCACAGATGATCTCTGCTGTGTAGCGTAACACCCAGTGTGTCAGATGGGTTGCAACTGGTAGCTGAGGACTACTGAGGCATGTGAAAACAAGAGCGTTGCTGTCAAAGTGCTGTCATCTGACAACTTGATAGCCGTACCACTTTAAGGAGCAAGATTCAGTTTCTGTTACATGTGTACCATCTGAAATAGACAAACACTATTACATGACTTATAATGTCATGTACAGAGGCCAAAAAAGCTTCTTAAGTGGAAACTTAAGGAATAGTCTATAATAAATAAATCTTATTTATTAGATTTTAGGTATCTACATGCCAGTGACTACACAGGGTTCAATTCTAAGTATTATATAAATAGGCTCCTTTATCTTAGAGGCCCCTGGAGATATCAGGTAGACAAAGTGATTGTTTTGGATCTTTGTGACCTTGTGGCCTAGCTAGTTAAAATATGGCAGAGTACCTTAAGTGATCTACATTTATAGTGTCAGTAAAATGTCCTGAGCCTGTCATGGATCAGGGCTGCATTGAACATACATTAAACATCTATTAAAAGCAGACACTTGACACTGACCCAAGTTTGTCTTCTGGCCATAACCTGAGGGACAAAAGGAGAAGGCAGAGAGACTTCTAGTATTTACTGATAATAGACTGTATTGATCAGTTTACTCAAGTGTGAAACTTTTGCTTTTTCATGCTTAAATTCACAATACCTTCTGCATACCTTGGGCACTTGCTTGATGTCTCTGAGAAGCAACAGAGCAGAAACAGAAAGATCGAGAGGGAAATACTAATTAAGGTGACCTGGAATTTCAATGACATGAAGGTAAGATAACATTTGCAATTTCTTCATTTTTTTTCAATCCACTGGTGTTAAGCATTCATCCATCACCATCTGTTCTATTTTGCATGCCCCTGCACATGCAATTGCCTCACTATAATATCTAATCTTCTCTTCCAGCAGTAGAGGAAACTGTAAAGACGTTTAATTGAATTTGATTTGTTCTCCCACACCCCCACTAGAAAACAAAAACAATATGCTTCTGAACCTTTCTGCACAAGATAAATGAGACCATCTAACCATTTATAAGTGTAGTCCATTTGGATGTGGAAAATATGTAATAAGTTGCTGTCTAATAAGACTTATGCTAGTAGCTTGCTCCCATATTCATTTATCCTGCCCTCAGCACAGGTGAAATAGCATATCTTGTTTTTCCTTACACAGTTACTCTATAGATGTGTACAGTCTACAGTGACTGCTGTTTGAAGAGAAGCTCTGCAAACCCCCATCCATTTTTAATTCATAGCATTTTTTTCACCTCATGACAGACAATCCATCCTTCTATGACAACATGCAACATTGTTTGGCCCCAGTGTTTGCGCATGAGTATAGGATGAGTTATCTAGTCCATGTTGCCCTCTTTCTCTTCTGATATTGTCACCTGGCTTCCTATTTTGCAGAACATTGATGTTTTCACATCAGTCAATGCATCTTCTAACAAAGCTTTTCCCAGTATGGTTCAATTTATGAAAAGTATCAGCTTATAATTATACCCCCCTTCAGTATAATTAAAGCTTATGCAAAGGATTTACAAAAAAGAAAAAATGGGGGAAAACTTCATTACTGAGTTAGTAGAGGGGAAAACATTCTCTACAATCATGTTCCTGAGCTGCTGTGTAGATTAAAAGCACTCAAAGTCCCTTCTTCCCTATTCTGTGCATATAGCCACAAACTTGAGCACACCTTAAGCCTGGGACTGGGCAGGGATTTCATTTCAGTATAGCACTACTACAATACACTGGCCAAAGTTAAACGCAATGCAATTGGGAATTCTGTTCACTTCTTATATGAAGCCAGTCTTTAATTTAAAACAGCAACACTGCAGAGATCAAACAATACTTGCTAATTGTTCTTGAATGAAGAAATAAAGAGGCATAAAGGCAATGCAGTGAAGGTTTTTACTGTGTCATGATGTCCTTATGTCACAGTGAAAAGCAGTACTGTTGATGTATTGTATTTCATCATTACTCTGGGAATGGAATCCATACTGTGGTGTCCACCACCAGAGCTAGGCAGCGGATTGGCTGGTTTGGGGGGTGTGGGGAGGCCAGGACTGTTATTGCTCACCATGTGTACCATGCATGTTTGCTGTTCTCTTTGCCTCTGCTGTTTTGAGGTATTGCTCAATAAAGTGACCCTGTTAAAAGAAATCAAAAGTGTGTAGAAAACGGTTTCTTTGTGTGACCCCTCCCCTGTGATGTCACATTTTTCTAATACTAAGTGAGTCATGAATGTTTGGGCTTCATCCTAAACTGAATGTTATATACATATATCATTACACCACTGTGCCTGAGCAGTGTACAGCTTAAATGATGGGCTTCTGGAAAATGGATTGTAAGATTGTAAGAATAAATAGTACAATGCTCAACAAATTCTAGTTGTTAATATGCCTGTTTTAAGCCCAAACAGCCAATTGTTTTTTTGCCAGACTCCCTGCTGGTGTATTTCTGATGTGTACTTGCTCCTCATGTGCAACACAAATCAGATCATAGCCAAAAGCACCAGACTTATCAATGTCCAGCTGTCACAGCACCTCAACTTAGAGCTTTATTTTATCTGGAAAGGGTCCCAGGCAAACTATTGCAGCTTTAGGCAGTGTTAATATTGACAGAGAGCTTCCTCAGTTTAAGTAATACATTTGTAGCTAACCCAAGGGTAGTGATGGAAATGCAACCACCTACACTAACTGAGCACTTTATTAAGAACCAAGAGAAGTATACCAAGAGATTCATACAATTATCTAATCAGCAAATCATGTGGCAGCAGCAAAATGCATAACTTCATGCAGATATGGGCCAGCAGTTTTAGTTAATGTTTAGATCATCCAAATGAGGAAAAATGTGATCTCAGTGATTTTGTTCATGGCATGATTGTTGGTGCCAGACATGAGTTTGAATGTGATTGGTTAATTCTGAACACAGCTGTATCCCCAATTATGAGAAGGTGTGCACACGTACTGTATACAACCACATTGTTTTAGTTTTGTATTTTGTGAATGATTTCAGTTGGGGTTTCAATTGAAATCGTTCTGACGTTTTGGGTATTTTAACAGGGGTGTGTAGACGATTTATATCCATCATATGACAAGTCATCCAGGTCCTACCTTCACCATGTTTGACAATTGGAATGATGTTTTTATGGTCTGTGTTATGATGAAAAGCAGTTACTCCAGATGTACTGGGACATATGTCTTCCAAAAAGTTCAACTTTTGTCTCATCAGCCCACGGAATATTGTCCCAAAAGTCTTGCTGGTCATCTAGATATTTTTGGGCAATTGTGAGATGAGTCTTTGTATTCTTTTTGGCACCCCATGGATGCCCAGTGCCTTTCTTGAACTGTGTACACTGGCCTTAACTGAGGCAAGTGAGGCCCACATATAAGATGTTCTTCTCGGTTCTTTTGTGACCTTCTGGATGAGTTGTCAGTGCGCTCTTGGTGAAATTTTGGTAGGTCAGACACTCCTGAGAAGGTTCACTACTGTTCCAAGTTTTTTCCATTTGTGGATAAGGGTCTCACTGTGGTTTGCATGAGTCCCAGAGTCTTACCAATGGTTTTGTAACCCTTGTCAAACTGCTTTTTGAGAACTTCTAGCCTACTTCACATTGCCTAGATCTATTAAATGGTGTTTAGATAGAACAGGTCTGGCTGTAATCATGCCTGGGTGTGGCTAGTGAAATTTAGCCCAATAGTCAATTGAATGTGGTTAACTGGTTTGATTTAGTAGCTAAGGGGATAATTATATTCTCACATCGGCCCAGGTAGGGCTGAACAGCATTTTTCCTTCAATAAATGAAATCATCATTTCAAAACAGTATTTTGTGTTTACTTGGATTTTTGTATAATATTAAAAGTAGCCTACTTTGATCATCTGAAACAGAACAAACTGGGAAGGGGCTACTACTTTTATTTTATATATCCACTTCAGTGAATAGACAGCCATGTATACAAATAGCATTTTAGATTTTGTAAACGTGTTGAAGGATTTTCCCATGCTTGGGCAACACCGTAATCCAGCCTTGGTCCATTCAAGTTATCATCTAGTTCCATTTCCATTTATTTCAAGTGCAGCTGAGGAGTCAAGGGCAAACATGTTTATGCAGGAGAAAAGAATTTATTCGAAAGCACAAGGAAAGCAAAAGGTAGTTACAGCTCAGTGAATTTAATGACTGTTTATACCAAGCCTGCAACAGGCAACTTTAATGAAACAAAGCCATTTCACTTTATCAAAATAGTGTAGACTCAACAGTGGATGTCATTAAGAAGTAAATGGGTTATCCAGGACTCATACAGACTTTAATTAATAACACATTCATCCTCTGGCAATTGGGCATACTGTACGTCTTTGTCTTAACTGTGTCAGAAATTCTCTTTAATTTCACATGAGTGATGACATGAATCCCAAAAACTAAATGGTTTGGGAAATAAAAATGGTTTTAAAGGCTGCATACTAATACCGACCCATATAGTGCAAGAAATTAATAGGGAACACATACATATACACACAGTTTTAATGTGATGTTCAGAAGTAGATACAGAGCTGTTTACTTCGCTATGGCAGTCAGTAGTTTGACTTATGAGTATGAGCTCATCATTACATTCTCTTGCTCCCCCCAACCCCCCTGCAGAGTCCTGCCAACTCTGTCATTTGTCCTGTATCTCTGAGTGCTTTCATTAATCATAATTCAGGGACTGATGCATAAGTCAGGGACTGATGCATCTTCTCATAGCATATGGGCTGCATAACTACTCAAAATGGAACGTCATCGTATTTTAACCACACTTTAAAAAGATCCTGTAAAAATAATGGTCAGAAGAGTTTATAGCAGGGGTGTTAACCCATAAAATATCACAGTCATTCACCCTTTGGTAAATGGACAATTATTATTATTTGACAGTATTTCTTGCATGTTGTGGATGAAAAAATGAAACAGTTTGTGTGAACTAAACTCAGGGGTCTCATGGCTGTGGCTAGGTTTGTCCCTGCCTACGTGGAAAAGCTGCCACTGGTACTGGCTTTAAAGCATCCAAGATCTTTCCTTTTCTTTTCTTTCTTCAAGTAACATTCATCAGATTACTGTAATGTACATTTTATGATTCTTAAGAGGTTTAGGGCATTTCATGAAAACATTTGAAGAATGTGTTGTTATGCATATTCATGTGCAAGTCTGATTCAAAATACTGTAACAATCAGCTAAAGAATATTCAGTTATAAGCAGTTATATAATGACCATTCGTTTAAGGTTAAGATGGTGAAATATTTACAAGGCGAGTTTTCTTTGGAAAATAAATGCCTGCTTGGTGATATCTGCATAATCTAAAGTAAGCCAGAGTTCGGCAACACAGCCTAGCAGGCATAATCAGAACATTAGTAGGCTGCAAGTTAGGATCTCCAGTGCTTGGAGTAATCAATCACAAAACCCTGGAGCAGTGACAGTGATATATGCTTCTGTTATTTACCAGTCTTTCTTGGCCTTTGAGTCACCAAAGTTGGGCTAAGCTAACAACCCAGGTTTGTTTTCCTTTAGCAAAATGTACACATGCACTATGCTATGGTATCTTTAAAGGATCTCAGCACAAGGTTAAAAAAAGAGATTAAAAGGATTTAACCCAATCTTTTTGCATGTTGATAAGCAGATGCATGTATTAAACAATTAAACAATTTGATTCACTTTCTGAATTTTCTTGTCTCTTTTTTATTGTCTGCATAATTGCTCATCGCTTATGTAATTCTTATTGCGCCATCACCAATTAAGTGTTCAATAATTAAGCTGGTCTTACAAAATTCATCTTATTTATTATTCATGTAATTTCTATAGCTATCTGTAACGTGCATAGCATTAATACTCCATTAGGTTTAAGCTCCCTTTTCCTGCAGATCTGACTGTTAGGATGTTCTTGTGTTTCTTTCCTGAACAGAAGTGACGGGAAGTAATAAGATGCTGTGTGGCTGCAGTAGGCGAGGGCAGAGCTGTCACAAATTCCAGGCTGAAGCGATGGAAAGTGATGTGTTTGTGAATACTGGGCCCACACAGCTCTGTAACTGAAGAGAATCTGAAGCAGCTTCCGGGATCTGTGTAAAGATGACAGTGACAGCTGCTTTCCACATATTAATTTCTCTTATTTCTTCTTCAGCTTGCATTGCAGCTTGCATTGCCATAGCTTCAACCTTAGGTCAATGGTTCACTTTCAAAGAGGATCAGAAATCACACCCGTGATTCATTGTGCCTCTCAGAGGAACAATCTCCGAGCACATACAAGGGTATGAGTTCTTCGTCAGCATCAATCACTCCTGAAGTTCCGCAGCAAGTTGTTCCAGCACTGGTATTTTGTCATATCAAGGTTGCTTAGTATCAGCTGCCTCCTCCTGAGACTAATGATGATTATGCAGTAATCAAATATTCACTGTGAAAATAAGCTATGGCAATGAAAGGTGCTCTGTTTTTGTCAGCATAATTTCTCATCGTTTGATTTCCTGCAGTGTTGTTGTGACATCTACAAATAAGCTGTTGGTCACATGGTGGTTTGTTTGGATTTATGCATTACAGTACATTTTTAATTTCAGGCAAATCAAATGGGAAACAGTGACGACAGTAAGGTTATGACTTTATTTATGATATGGAATATACACAAAAATCCAACCTCAAACCAGAAAACAGAATAAAACGGAAAGCACAACACCACAACATATGTGAAAAAGCAACAGCAATCAAATAAGGAAACCATCAATATGAAGTCCCAATGGAAAGCGTGGATCCTTAGTGAACATCACATGATAGTTGCTGATTGTCTGCATGCATCGTAGAAAATGGACAGCTGTGAGAGGGTGTTTATAAGAGGAAATATGTAAATGAATCTCTAAATTAATCTCTTGCTGCTTTTATCCATGCATAGTTTTATCAAGGACACTTGCATGATGTTACTTTAGATATGACGTATACTTTAGGTATGATGTGAAATTACTCCTCAATATAATATAAGTAACTTCTATATGTTTGTGTTGTACTCAGCAGTTATTGTATTCCCTATGTCTTGGTCTTCACTGGTTTTGTGTAGTTTAGGAATACTTGGGGTCTGGGACTTATAATGTTTAATAGGTATTATATGGCTAAAATTCTAGCAGTATTTTAGCTCAAAGTAGCTTGAATTCAGGTCTACCAGCCTTAGCTTTGGATATTCCAAGTTAATGACTAAGCACTCTTGTAAGTCGCTCTGGATAAGAGCGTCTGCTAAATGCCTTAAATGTAAAAGTAAATGTACACTGCACTGACTTGACACTGACTTGAGGGGTCACCAGCAGAATATCTTTATGCCAAACACAAAGGCAATAAAACTTTGAATCCTTGAACTTCATTTTAAATCATTGTTTACTAGGCTAACTACATAATATACTGAAAAAGTACCATTCTTTCTCCTGGTGACAGTTACATGCCGTGTCGCATCGGCAACAAGCATGTGATGTTCAATAAAGACCTACCCTTTCTGTTTGGTTTTGCTACAGGGTTTTCTGGTTTGCTGTTGTGTTTCTGAATGTACTAATCTTAAATGATAAATATTTTCTCTTATGTATCAGCAGCCATTAAGCTAAATATACTCTACTATTGTAACTGGACTGAATTCCTTTAAAGCTTCAGTTGATTGAGAAAAGAACAGATTTAGCTTGAAATTTCCAGGGACTTCCAGGTCCCTTTCTCTCCCTCTAGGCTGTTCTCTATACCTGCCTCCACAACTCCTCCCGGCAGAGTGCATGTAACCATGACAACTAAAATGGAGCAAACAAAAATGAAACGTATCCATATAACATGCTTTACAGTGACTTTCGCCTGGCTAGAGACTTGGTCCTCAATTCATTACCTGTTTTTTAATTTTAATTTTCGACATTAAAAGTAGACTACACCGAAATCTGACAGTTTCAGTGTTTAGATGTTTGATAACACAAACTGTCATGAATAATGCTAAATATGCTAACCAATAGCCTTAGCATTGAAAATGTTGGCTTTAGCATTAGCCAACAGTAGCCTGACTGCAACAGTAACATGAGATATACTCTATAGAATGTTAGGGCAGATTCACACGTATGCATTGGAGGCTTCAACAGACACGCATCTCATTCACTTTGAGTGGGGTGACATAATGGATTGCCAACCTGAACTGTGGGTCTGCTGTATTACTTTGCTCACGCTAATTGTGTTAGAAGAATGTTTAATAGGTAGTTTATGGTTAAATTCTAGCAGTATCATAGCTCAAAGTAGCTTGAATTCAGGTCTACCAGCTTTAGCTTTGGATATTCCAGGTTAAGGACTAAGCACTCTTGTAAGTCACTCTAGATAAGAGCGTCTGCTAATTGCTATTAATGTAAATGTACAAGGAGTCTGCATGTCCTCTCTGTGTCTGCGTAGGTTTACTCAGGGTACTCCGGTTTCCTTCCACAGTACAAAGACATGTAAGTTAGGTGAATTGGATGTACAAAAAAAATTGCCCTATAATCCTGGTGTGAGTGTGTGAATGGCTGTGTGTCTGCCATCCAGTGGTGGATGGTGCTCTGTCCTGGGTGTTGTCCGTTCTCCCTGCCCTGCAGCCCACTGAGTCACCCAGGGGGCTGTGGTCTCCGGGTTGAGAGTACGCTGTGGCTGCCAACGGTGTGTGACATTGTATGTTGACTGTAAAGCATCCTTGGCTTTGAGAAAATCACTATAAACTTTTCATTCATTCATTCACAAGTTGAGGAAAGTTAAACTTTTCAATAAAATCACGCAGGCACTAACCAATCACATCACACTTATTCAAATACCCCAAGACAGCTTTCACAATGAAAAATTAAACCAAGATGGCGGACCAACCCTGTGGATGGGCATTGTTTTATATAAATATAATTTGTGTGGCTTTTTTTCTGATTTGATTTTTTAAATGTTACCAAGATATAGACACCGAACAATCTAATAACTTTGTTATCTTAACCAAAACATACATCCAAGGTGATTTATGAGGCGTTAGCACATTAGTGTGCTAACTAGCTACAAAGTAGACAGCTTGCTAGCAAATTCAAACAGCAGCAAATCATAGCTTTGGTTGTTGATTGGTTTTTGACACATTGCATGGCAAATATCCTCCAAGCTTCAGAAGCACCCACCATCAAGCATTAACACAATGCATGCAAGTGAATCCAGCCTTACAATAACCATTATCATCTTAGCTTTGTGGTTATTTTGTTCAAAAATCAACCATAAATCAAGCAGGGTCATTACCAGTCAAGCATAAATGTGGCTAATCCATTACTGAATCTTCTAATGTGCTGTAGCTCCCTCTACTTCTGAAAATCCACTCTGAAGTTTATCATCGTTTTATCTTGGGCTCAGTCTACTTCTTTTTTTTTTCATCTTGCTTTTCTTCACTGGTTTTCTTCCATTTTCTTGTCGTTGCTGTGTAAATTGTTGGCAAAGAAGGGCTGGGCAGGTTTTTGATTTATGGTGGTTGTTTATCTGCCATTGTGTTTGGAAAGCTCCTGAACCCACTCACTGATGAAACTGAGCTTGAGCGCATGCGCAGGGGAGAGGGAGCTGCTCACAGCATGTGCATGAGCAGTGACACGCCATCAGACTCGCCTCCTGGTTCTGATTGGTTGTATTGATTTGGGCGTGGTGGATTATTACAGTAACTGGCATTAGGAGCAGAAGAGCCTGAGTTTTTTGGGGGTTTTTTTTCTTAGAGTCTTGCAAAAAGCTTTTGCTTTTATTCCCATGATAACTGTAATGAAATAAAATAAAATAAAGTCAATTAAGCAATTCACTTTAAGTTATAATAAATCCTCATGATTTCCATCAAAAAGATAACTGCATTTAGTTTTCAGTTGTTATTATTAATTTCATTATGGACCAGACCTGTTTTGACTTTAAACAGTGAATGCTGATTTGAAGTTTAGTACTCTTGAGGTATTTCTTTAGGTATTTTGTCTATAAAATAACTGAAAAACATTTTCTTCCACAAACAACTTACAAATGTTGAAATACAGTGATGACTGAGCTAAATGTAGATTGTATCTTACAAAATCACTTTCCTGCATTCTCTTATGTGGAACTCGTATTGCTGCTGCACCAAGCTGATGACAGCTTTATTCAAAAGCGGGACTGTGCTTTTCTGGTTCAATTTACTTTCGTCGTGTACAGGTTTATTCTCACAATTCTGCTGCTGGAAATTCCCATCACCATACTCCTCCATTCAGCAGTGTGTGGAAATAAGAGGCACATGGAACATTAAGCGATGCTGCACTCAGCCGAACAGCCATTTCCGTAACCAGCAAGGCAGTGGGAGAACAGCCTAATGATCTGCTCCCCAAAGATGACCTCGCAGTGTGTCACAAATCATTATATCTCTCCTTCCTCACACACACACACACACACACAGTGCTTCACATAGCTGAAATACTTTACTACTTTCTCTTGAAAGCATTGACTTCTTTTATTTATTTAAAGCCATTACTTGCTTCAATCGTTTAAAGTTAAGCATCATGACTTATGAATTGCAAGGATGAGTTGTTACAGTATGCCTGATGTTATTACGATAGCTGTGAAGGGGACAACCTCAGCAATGGCTAGCACCGTGGGGTTTGTGCAGCGGAAGGAACATTTAAAGGCAGAAGCATTGCTCAAAGGCAATTAAGCTGCTTTCAGCGTGCTTCCTGCACAGCCTACCTTAATACGCCACATTTCCCCAGACACTAGTATTAGCAGCCTGTCATGTGAATCAAGGCTGTTGTCTAGGATTAGAAGCAATCTGAGACTCCCTGCTTTTCATACAAACTTTGCATGCTGAGGCTATAAAATTAAATTAGGTGTCCATTTTCCAGTCAGCAGAGTATAATCAGACAGACTATGAAATATGCTGTACAAAGCAATTTGCATCCTTGTGTTTACCTACTCTGTATGATTTACAAAGGTTGTCTGATTTCGATTTTATCCGATGCTCAGAGTAGCAAACTATAAGGTAAAGCACACTTTTGTTATCCTCTAAAGAACATTATCTGAATTACAACGAATAATCATCATTAAGCAGGGTAGGCTTAATCCTCCGTGCATCCCAGACGTAAAATATCAGAATGAATTAATTCTCGAAGACAATGAATTGCTTTTAGGAATCAATCAAAATGTTAACAATGAAGGATTTCTCTGTTTTCCTAATGAACAATCTAACTGAAATGATTGAGGTCATCGTTACAGTGAATCAATGTACTAATTATTCTAAAAATCCCACAGCACTCTCAGGTCCAATAACTACCAAAGTTTCACACTTTGCCCATGCTAATTGAATTGCTCAGACTTTGACTTAAATATTCCCTTAAAGAGAAGGCTGCAACACTCCAAAAAAGCTGGGACGGAGGATAAATAAGACTGTAAAGGTTATACAAGTAACTCTGGAAGGTCCACAATTAGCAGGCTAACTGGTAACAGGTGAGATCATCAAGATAAAAGGAGCATCCTCCAAAGGATTAGTGTTTGCAAGCAAGGATGGGTTGTGGTTCACCACTTCATGAGAGAATTGTCAGTCAGTTCAAATACAATATTTCTCAGCACAAGTTTGCAAAGGATTTAGGTCTTTTACCATCTACAGTTCATAATATCATGAAAAGATTCAGGGAGTCAGGGGAAATCTTGTTCAGCCGTTGCATCAAGAAATGCACAAACACCAGTGAGTTCTCTGGGACCGACATCATCTGAGATGGACTGAAAGACAATGGAAACGTATTCTGTGGTCAGACAAGCCTACGTTTCAGGTTGTGTTTGGAAAAAATGTGCCAAACATAAAAAGACCATCCAGACAGTTATTAAAGAAAAGTGCAAAATCCAGTATCTGTGATTGCACGGTGGTGTATCAGTGCCCATGGCATTGGTGATCTGCATATATATGTGAGGGTACCATTGATGCAGAAGATTGTATTGGTGTTGTGGAGAAACATATGCTGACATCAAGACAAGATCTTTTCCAAGGAACTCCATGTCTGTTTCAGCAGGACAATGCCAGGACTCATTCTGCACAAGTTACAACAGTGTGGTTTACCTTGCCTGCCTGAAGTCCACATTGAAAATGTATGGCACATCATGAAGAGGAGAATCAGACAACAGTGATCACAGCCATTTGAGCAGCTCGAGTGATGTGACCCAGTGGTAAGCATCCCACTGTCCCAACTTTTTTGGAATGTGTTGTAGGCATCAATTTCTAAATTTGTTTATATTTAACAAATATAATTAATTTCTTCCTTGAAAACACTGAAAAGCTTTTCTTTGTCCTTTTGTCTCTTAAATAAAGGTTCAAATGGATGAACAAATGACAGATTTCAGTTTTAATTGCATTTAGAAAGTGTCCCAACGTTGCTGGAAGGAGTTTGTTGACTGGTGAGCTCAATAACCTTTACATAAATACCAGCAAGACAACAATGATGGGAGAATATAAATACCTGGTGCTCACCTCAACAATTAATTGGAGTGGTGAAATAACAGACATCCTGTACAAAAAGGGCCAAGGTTGTCTGAGGAGTCGTTTGGAGTGTGCAGGCCACTGTTAAGAACAAGCGTGGTTGCATCAGCAATCTTGTACCTGGTGATCTGCTAGAAAGGTGGAAGCAATGAGAGGGACAGGAAAAGACTTAATAAGGGATAAGAGGGTTAGCTCTATCCTGGATTGTCTTCTGGACTCAATAGATGAGGTTGTTGAGAAGAGGGTGATAGCCAAGCTGTCATCCATCTTGGACAACACCTCTCCTCTTCTGCACAAGACTGTAGGGAGTTTATCACCTCCTTCAACCTCAGTGTAAGAACAAACGTTCGTGCAGGTCCTTCATCCCGTCAGCAGTCAGACTGTATAGTAATAGCTCACTGTAATACTGCAACACTGTTGTTCTCCTTGCCACCATCATCCACCACTTTAACATCACACCTACTTTATATAATTCAGGTGACTAGCATATTTATTTATCATTATCTATAGTCTTGTCTATATCATCACATTTATCACTGTGCACACACTTTTATACCATATTTTATACATTCCGACCATATGCACAATATTTTAGTGCAGTGCTACACAATGTGTGTATTAATACATATTTGTGGGGGTTTTGTGGGGTTATTTATGTCTCTTTTTTAAGATATTTCATCCCTATTCACACTTTTCCTTCACTCTTGTGCTTCTGTAACAAGAGAATTCCCCTCTGTGTGTTAGGGTATCCCCGTTTCTGCCCCTTAATTCGAGCACTATGCTCTCTTTGCTGCTCCAGCAGCTCCTTTCTTTTAAACACTACGGCGTCTAATTAACCGATCTCACTTTCATAGAGGTGAGATCAGGGCATAGGGCTTAGAGCTGAAGTGATCTGTAAGGGATTCTTTCCTCTCTCTGACCCTGCCTACTAACCTGAGCATAACGCTCTCTACGCTGCTCCGGCAGTGCCCTTTCTTTCAAACGCTACGGCGTCTAATTAACCGATTTCACTTTCGTGGAGGTGAGATCACGCTGTAGGGCTTGGAGCTGAGGTAATCTGTAAGGGATTCTTTCCTCTCTCTTTCCCTGCCTATTAATTTGAGCACAACGCTCTCCCTGCTTCTCCGGCAGCTTCTTTCTTTCAAATGCTATGGTGTCGATTTCAGTTTGTCTATTCGCTGCTCGTGCTCTCCACGCCTTCTCAGTTTCCTTTAGAAGGCGTGCCCTTTGCTTTTTGGTAAAGTTATTTTCATTCATCCTTTTTCCCTAACATGTTTCTGAGTGTCTGCTTAGCTCAGTGCTAACTCTAACCCTCTTCATGCTGATGACCTGGGTTTGATTCCCAGTCATCAGCTTTTGCACCACACAATTAAATGAATAAACAAATAAAGCAAATAAATAATAAATAATTAAATATACACCCCCCCCCTCTATTTTAACCCCCTGGGGTTAAGTTTATATATATTTATAAATATACATTTATTTTAACCCTGTCTCCTCTATATATTCCTTTATTTTTTTTCTCCTTACGTCTGCCTCTACCGGCTGGGCTGAGGAATGACAGCCCAGCCTAAAACTGCACTTGGGTCCAGCCATCCAGGCCCCCTGTAACACTGTGGGGATCAGTAAAGCCTTATCTTATCTCATCATATCTTATAATAGTGGAATGAGTTGCTCAGCTTTGTTTGTTTTGTAGATACCCTGACAATCTTTAAGAAAGGCCCAAATACTGAGCACCTCTAAGAGCAGGTGAATATTGATGCAGAAAAATTCTCTCCTATCTTCCTCTGACTGTGTGTTTCTAGGTGTGTTCTCTTTTGCCTTTGTCTAGTATGTATTACAACTCCCATTTAGTTTCCTCTTTAATTTACTCTTTATGTTCTCCCTACAGTTATTTTTGCTCTTCATACTGCTAATTATTGGAAACTTAATTCAGCAGCATTTCCATTATTGTCCACAAGGACTGTATATTCCTGGATTAAACCCTACCTCTCTCTTGCAAATGACTTTGGATAAAAGTGTCTGCCAAATACAGTACGTAAATGTAAATAAATTACAATCACAACGATATTAAATGTCCCATGGTATCATCATTGGCTGTCATGCAGAGGCTAGGTGATCTGCATGTGGGAGGGAATTTCTGACATATAGCTCCCTGTGGATGCGAGTCTGCAGCGTTCCTTCTGACAGCATTCTAAAACATGCCCTGTCAGGAATTTTTCCCTGAATGTGTATAATGATTATCCACAAGGAGTGTACTAAAAAAAAAAAATCACTAGGAGTACACTGTGCATTTCACACTAATACCCTGACTCACAACGGCTATATATTATCATCAGAGAAATACTATATAAAGTCGATAATAATAATGTAAGAACAATCAATATAATTTAGCTATTATTATAAGTGGTTCATAGCCAAATTGTCCTACGGGCTTATTTTAACTAACTTCAGTGATTTACATTTCATTAAATTATAGCTAATAAAAATTTAATTATAGCCAATAACATTTTAAATATATCCCAATTTAACCCCTAGAATAAACCAAGTTGTCACAGATATATACTGTGACAACACAGGTGGCTCGGTGGGTAGCACTATCGCCTCACAGCAAGAAGGTCCCGGGTTCGATCCCCGGGTGGGGCGGTCTGGGTTCTTTCTGTGTGGAGTCTGCATGTCCTCC
>JAOUQY010000038.1:14596728-14610189 GCA_028566355.1 Doras micropoeus | reverse complement strand
TATTTAGTAGCGAGGAAATTTCACGACTGGACTTGTTGCACAGGTGGCATCCTATCACGGTACCACGCTGGAATTCAATGAGATCCTGAGAGCGACCCATTCTTTCACAAATGTTTGTAGAAGTAGTCTGTATGTCTAGGTGCTTTTATACATCTGTGGGAAAGGAAGGGATTGGAACACCCAATTTCAATGATTTGGATGGGAGAGTGAATACTTTTTGGCAATATTGTGTATAACAATGGTAAGTTCCATTTATATAGTGCTGTTCTCATACCCAAGGTCACTTAAATATACAACCCACCCCGAAATCAAAGGCAGTATAAATAGTTACAGTCTAAATACAGACTGTTTGTGGGCTTTTATTTTTGTTGTTGTTGTTTTTTTTAATTCAGCAGCCACTCTTCTCCTGTTTTCTCTTCTTTTTTTAATGTGGATTATTTAGAATGGCGTTCCAGTAAAGTTTAATTGACTAATCAAGCACTTAACTTATTCACAGTAATGTTAGCTTAATTAGCATTTATCTGTCAGTTTTACACACATGGGTCTGCTGTTATAAGCAAGCTTGGCAGATAGCATGTTTTATAAAATACAGGTGTTTATTTTAGCCAAAATATTTTATTTTAGCTTGTATTTTATAAAGCTGTTTCACTTTGGTAAGTGTGGCTACGGGTTTGCGTCGCTTCTACTTGTTCTTTACTGTAGTTCATGGACAGTTAAAAGAATCCAATCATTAGTATTTGATTTTTTATTGACATATCTAATCAATGAATTGCCATCTTAATTAAAACATTGACTCATTAAAACAGATTGTATCTCTTAGTTTGTGTGAAAGGTGCAGACTTTGCTGAACATCATTGCTGTGTGCTGCAGAAAGGGAAGGTGCAGTGAATACAGTTACCTAAAGAAAAAGAAAAAAAAAAACTCTTTCAACTAACAGATGTGGATTAAAATTGTACATCAGGTCATGGTCACAGGGAAGGACTACAGATTTCTTAATGGGACATTTTTAAAGCTGATACATTGCCATGGTTTTTGGAGCTGTAAATGTGTGTTGTTTTAACAGAAAGAGAGAGAGAGGTAATGTAGGTTGTACCAGGGCAAAAATTCAATATCATAATAAAATGTTTGAGCTAAAAGTTATTTATTTTTTAGTTGGTGAGTGAAATGTAATTCTTTAGTTACATATCATTCTGGGTGAAAACGTAATGTGCCTCCCTGTATACTCCTAACGTTTTTTTGTTTTTTTCATTAGATTTGTCCAGATTGTGACATTCAGTTGGAAAATCGTTCTTCTATGCCATATAAGTGAACACTGAGCTTGTGTTAAATCTCTGCCATTGCCATCAGTCTGACTGATTCTCTAGTGCCACCTCTGTCATCAAAAACCTTCACCTGATCTACACCGGATTACCTGAATGATCAATTCATTTTTTTTTCAACCAGAGTGGCAAAATGCAAATACTGCAAGTGTGCCTGTTGGACAAATAGTAGAATTCATGACAGAAATGGAAGGACGAAGAGAGATGTCCTTGAGAGGAACAAATGTTCCAAATGCTGTTTTCAGAACCACGTCTTCATTCTGAGATTTCTGATCCATCTATATGACTGTCTAACCATGAGACTTTGTGCCCTTTTTTCTCTCTCTTCCTCTGATTTTACACTCAGGGCTTGCTAGGGGAATGTGCTGAGATTTGCAAGATGTATTCATTTGTTTTTGCTACTTTTTGCCATACTGCAAATACTAAAAAAGAGAGCATACTTAACAGTGTATTGTCATAAAATAAAGAGTGTGATAGAAGTGTACAACCAATAAACTAACCATATACCTAAGTTCACTTGCAGAATAGTTCACAGTATAGTTGCAGTACAGTATAAAGCTTAGATGTAAATTAAGTGTGTACTCAAAGTTTACTTACTCTTAAAGCTAAAGTGTACTTTTATACACGACATTTTGACCAATTTAGTCGCAATAAGCTTTAAATATTACATGTATGAGTATACTGTTAGTATATTGATATTAGTTTACTTACTACATAAAGTATACTTGGGAAGTATACTTGAACTTTACTCAGGTGTATGTAATGAAATATACTTTAAGTATATTTTTTTTGTAAAGGCAACCATTATGTTATCGTTTAGATGTTTGTTTTAGATATTGCAGTCACATTGTGCTTGTCATGCAGCTCCAAGGTTGGTAGCTTGGCACATTTGTATTCCTCCTTTCAAGCTCTCTGTTGCCCTTGACTTTTAAAAGGGAACAGTTCCACAAATGCAAATTAGTTCTGTACATCTGCTCAAAAGCCATAACACTGATCACTGCCATGTGGTTCAAGTCCGTATCCATTCAAGATCCCTGTAAAGACCAGGTTTACAAATGAGACTATGCCCTAACTAATAAAAACAAAAGCCCTATGGAGCTTATCTTTTCTAGAGCATTAGCTCATTTGCAGCTTACATAGTAGTAAATTGAGAGCAGTGGTTAGATGCTTCTGTATTAAGCACAGCAGTGTGAGTGTTTCTTCCTCCTTTACGGTTATTTGTCCACTTAAAGACTACAGAAGCCAGATGGAGTATTTATCAGCCTGTATTCTCCAACACTGCGCTTGTACAAGATGGTTGTGACCAATTTTATTACACCTTGATAAGCATACATTTTTGCCTGGAAGAATGTAATACATTCCCAGCTATGCTGAGGTCAGTGCAACTTGGAGTCATGTGGCAAAATGCTGATACACACTAACATTAGAGTGATTAGGCGAAACAACTGTTGGTAATTCTTCAGTTAATTTTACAGGATCTCTAACCAGACATGGGCACGTCTTAAATTGCTTATTTCAGTGAACAGAATAGTCAAAGCAGGGAAAGTCCAAATTAAAAAGCATTTGTTCATTTGCCCTTTCTTTAAAAGAATAACTTGTGAATGTCACCGCACACTGTCTCGTTCTACAGTGGTGGGAAATTCCACAGAAACAGGCTGGCGCACATTACAGATCAAATGCAAAGTCAGGACAAATAAAATTAGATAAGGAAAGTGCAAGGAGGCAAGAAAGGATTTATGGAAAGCCACAGCTCCACAGAAGTGAAGAAATGGTTCCAGACACTCATGCTTTGTAGCAGGAGTCTATTGCAAGAGAGGAAAGGTCAGTGGTAATTTAATCTATGAAAAGGTTACTTTTAACCAGGGACCACACCAAAAAGTCCCCTAAAACAGAGACATGTCAAAAAAAATAGATTGGGCTCTTCTGCCACCTGCAGGACATATTTATTCAAATTAATTACAAGAATAAATACATCTTATATCTGTTATAGCAAACAATCTTTTAGTAACTCCAATAATATGTTACATTTTAAACCAATCTGTTTAAAAACAGATCATACTCAAAGATTTGGGAAATAAAAGTAGTCATTGCATGCAAATATTCATTCATTTTCTTGACCACTTATTCCTTTTCAGGGTCATGGGAGAGCCGGTGCCTAGCCGGTTGTATGCATTCTGATGCATTAGGTCACACACAGATATGAAGAATGTGACTGTGGCAGAATTTCTTCTGGTGGTTATTTCCAAAGGTTGACCTACATTTAGGGCCTTATAGCTTGTAGTAGCTCAATATATTAGGCAGCAAGTGAACAGTCAGTTCTCAAAGTTGATGTTTTGGAAGCAGGAAACATTCATTTCTCTGGTGGTCTAGTGGTTAGGATTTGGCACTCTCACCACTGTGGCCCAGGTTCGATTCCTGGTCAGAAAACATCCATTTTAAGAAATTTCCCCGATGTGGGACTATTAAAGGATTATCTTATCTTATCTTAGCATAAGGATCTGAATGACTTTGACCAAAGGGCCAAATTGTGATGGCTAGATGACTGGGTCAGAATATCTCCAAAATGGCAGATCCTTTGGGGTGTGCCTGGTATGCAGTGGTAAGTACTTAATAAACATGTTCTAAGGAAGTACAACCAGTCAACTAGTAACAGCCCAAGGCTCACTGATGTGAATGGGGAGTGAAGGCCAACCTATCTACTCGAATCCCACAGAGGAGCTGCTGTAGCACAGATTAGTAATGCAGATTAGTAAGGTGGTAGTAAGGCAAAGAGTATATGTTATGACTAAGACAAGTCATAGATAATGATCTGAGATAGCTTCAGACTGTTGACATGTAGCTATTTATTCTGTATTTAATCTAAGTGTTAATATATCAATTGCCTGATAACCATTGTGAGTGGGTCCTATTGCATTCTGATTTACTCCTTACTGAGTCTAGAATGGACACAAACACTGTTCTTTGGGAGGTCAGACACTGATGTGAAGGTGTTCGATGGGTTTGAGGCCGGTTTTCTGTGAAGGTCAGTCAAGTTCTTCCACACCAAACTCACCCAACTGTGTTTTTCTGGACCTTGATTTGTGCACTGGGGAAAGGGCCTTCCTCAAACTGTTCCCACAAAGATGGAAGCATAGGAAGATAACGTTCTCCTTGCATTCACCAAACCCAGACTCATCCATCAGATAGAGAAGTGTGATTTGTCACATGTTTCCACTGCTCCAGAGTCCAGTGGCTATGTTCTTTACACAGCTCCATCTGATGCTTGGCAATGTAATGCTTGCATGCAGGTGCTTGGCCTTGGAAACCCATGCCATGAAGCATGCCATGAACCACACAATTTTTGTCCTGATGTTAATGCCAGAGTAGGTTTGGAGCTCCTGCAGTTATCGATTAGAGCGTTGGTGACTATTGTGCACTATCCAACTCAGCAGTCAGTAACCCTGCTCTCTAACTTTACATGGTCTGAATTGCTGTGGTTCCTAAACACTTCCTGTTATGTGCAAGTGCTGCACGTATGTTTAGTATGTAGTAAACTCTTACTACTGCCATAAACCAGGACACATTGTTGTAAACTTTAGCTTTGAAAAAGAAACAGGAAAGACAAAATACCCAGAGTGTCAATTCTAGTCAGAAAAAAGGTGTGGCATTGGCTGGTTCTTTGTCTTTTGAACAGCCTGCTGAAAGTCCAGTTGATAACTCTGATGTGGATCCCTGTTATCAGCCTTTTATTTTAAAGGGCCGTGTCTGCTTGGAAGGAGACTCCAACTGTCAGTCTATTCAAATTTTAAGAGATACTGGTGCTGCACAATCATTTATTCTAGCTGATGTGCTGCCATTCTCTGACCAGCCTTTTTGTGGTTCATATGCTCATATGACATATGTCAAGGATTCGAAATGGGTTATGTTAGGAAGCCACTGCACCATGTACAGCTATACTCTGATCTATGTTCTGGCATGTTTAAAGTTGCTGTGTGCTCTGCTTTACCTGTGAAAGGGGTTGAGTTCATCTTGGGGAATGATATAGCTGGTGGAAATGTTTTGCCAATTTTGGAAGTTTTAACTGTTCCACATGTCACACTTCAGTCGCCTGATGAACAGTCTGTTTTTCCAGCATGTGTGCTTACTCATGCTCAATGTCAGAAGCTGGAGACTGAGGATGTTTTGGCTGATTCATTTATAACTGCTGGTAATTGTCCTACAGGTATGGAAGAAAAGAAGGGAACGGAACGGAATAGTTCAGCTGAAAAACAGCTTATTGACTGGATGGTAAGCTGGTGGAAGCACAAACGACAGATTAGCGGTTGAGCAAATTTTTTCTCTATGATAAATAAACTAGTGGATGCACCTGACAATTTAGTAAGGTATTTCCTTAGCAATGGTGTACTGATGCGTAAATGGTGTTCATGCAGAGCTTGACAGTGTTAATCAGATTGTAGTTCCTTTGCAATATAAGCAGCAAATTTTATGTTTAGCTCATGACAATCCATGGTCTGGTCATCTAGGGATCACTAAAACTTATAATCGGATCCTGAAACATTTCTTCTGGCCAGGAATGAAAACCGATGTACTGCCGTACTTGTCACGTCTGTCAGGTTACAGGTAAAACTAATCAGACTGTTTCTCCAGCTCCTTTGTGTCCAATCCCAGTGTTGGGTGAACCGTTCGAAAGGATCTTGGTTGACTGTGTAGGTCCTCTTCCAAGAACTAAGACGGGTGATGAATTTTTACTTACAATCATGTGCACTGCTACACGTTTTCCTGAGTCTGTGCCTTTGCGAAAGATTACAGCTCCAGTTGTAATTCAAGCCTTGATGAAGTTCTTTTCAATTTTTGGAATGCCCAAAATAATCCAGACTGATCAAGGTACTAATTTCTTGTCTAGAGTTTTTGCATAGGTGATGAAAACATTAAACATCCAACGTGTTACCTCTAGTCCATACCATTGTGAATCCCAGGGTGCTCTCGAAAGGATTCACCAATCTTTGAAATCTATGCTATGCCGATTTTGCTTAGATACAGGTAAAGCATGGGATGAAGGGGTTCCACTGGTGCTGTTTGCTGCACGTGAGGCTGTACAAGAGTCTCTTTCTTTTAGTCCAGCTGAGCTTGTGTATGGACATACGGTCCGTGGCCCATTAAAATTACTTAAAGAAAAGTTGTTGGCTACTACTACCAAAAAAGACAATACAACTGTTCTAGATTATGTCAGCAAGTTTCGTGAGCGACTACACAAGGTTTGGGAACTTGCCAAGGGGTCTTTGCAATTGTCTCAAGCAAACATGAAGAAAACCTTTGACCGAAAGGCTGTGTCACGTTCTTTTAGTCCTGGTGATCAGGTTTTGGCTTTGTTGCCTGTTCCAGGAGCATCTTTGGCTGCTAGGTTCTCAGGTCCATACACTGTTCTGTGTAAACTTAGTGACACTGACTACGTTATTGAGACTCCAGAACGTAAGAAAAATGTTTGTGTGTGTCATATTAATATGTTAAAGGCTTATTGTTCCAGAAGTGTTCCTGTTAGTGAAGCTGCCTGCAGTTCAATTCCTGTGGCTACTGTAAGTACCCTGTCTGATGTTTCTGCTATTGATGTAGATGGGTTAAATTTTCCTAGTCAAACTCTTCCAACTGCTAGGCTTTCTAATACACAGGCATTGGCAGAGTTAACTACAAGTTTAGGCCACTTGTCAACAGAGCAACACATTGATCTTATTGATCTCATCAGTAGTTTTCCTTCAATTTTTGGTTATGTTCCATCTCAAACTAAAGTCCTACAACATGACATCAAAGTTACAACTTACACGCCACTCAAACAACATCCTTATCGTGTTAATGCTACCAAGAGAGCTGTCATGAAGCAGGAAGTAGATTATCTTGTAAAGCATGGGTTTGCTAAACCCAGTGTTAGTCCTTGGAGCTCACCATGTTTGTTGGTTCCTAAACCCGATGGTACATTTAGATTTTGTACAAACTACAGAAGGGTAAACAGTGTCATGGTATCGGACTCTTATCCAGTGCCTCGCATGGATGATTGTATTGATACCGTACGTGCTGCTCGATTTGTCAGTAAATTGGATTTATTGAAGGGTTACTGGCAAATTCCACTAACTCCTGAAGCCTCTGATGTTTCTGCTTTTGTTACCCCAGATAACTTCCTACGATACACGGTGATGGCCTTTGGTTTAAAAAATGCGCCCGCTACATTCCAGAGACTTGTTAATGGAATAGTAGGTGATGCTTCTGGTTGTTCCGCATATTTGGACGATCTTGTTGTCTATTCATCTGATGAATTCATTCACTTAGCCAAGTGTGAATTTGCGCAGGCCACAATTATATACCTGGGAAAGCAGGTAGGGAATGGGCATGTGCGTCCCTTAAAGGCTAAGGTTTTCGCTGTTGTTGGCTTTCCTAATCCAACCACACACCGTGAACTGCAGCGTTTTTTAGGTATGGCAGGGTATTATAGAGGGTTTTGCAAGAATTTTTCAACTGTAGTTGAACCTCTTACCAGACTACTTTGTCCCTCCATACCATTTCAGTGGTCTTCTGAATGTGAACATGCATTCCAGAGTATCAAAGTACTCCTGAGTGAAGCACCTGTTCTGGCTGCTCCAGATTTTACTAGACCTTTTCAGTTAGAAGTAGATGCCAGTGCAGTTGGTACTGGAGCTGTTTTTATTACAGAAGGATAGTTGTGGTATTGCACATCCTGTGTGTTACTACTCCCACAAATCTAATAAGCATCAACTAAATTATTCTACAATTGAAAAAGAAACTCTGGCCTTGCTCTTAGCACTTCAGCATTTTGAGGTGTATGTTGGATCCAGTTGTGTTACTGTTACTGTGTACACAGACCACAACCCTTTGGTGTTTTTATCTAGAATGTACTGTATAACCAGAACCAGAGATTGATAAGATGGGCTCTTTTGGTTCAGGACTACACACTGGAAATCAAACATAAGAAAAGTGTTCAGAATGTAGTTGCGGATGCATTTTCCAGAGTGTAGGTTTTTTTTGGGAAGTTTGTGTGGTGTATGTCTGTTGTTGGAACTTGGATCACAATCTAATTGTTGCTCTCTTTTGGGGGGGTGTGTTACATGCAAGTGCTGCACGTATGTTTTCTTCTCTTTTTTTCTTTCTCTCTCTTTCTTTAACTTACTCTTGATAGGTGTTGCATGGACCAATCAGTTGGACATTATGATCTGCAGTGTGCCAATTGGAAGTGATTGCTGTATTCTTAGAGGCGGGTCTTCAGATATAAATGGACCAATGAGGACGTGTTGGAAGCGGCCAAGAGCACTATTGTTTGACTGAGACTTTGTTGCTGTCTGTGGTTTTGAGATTGTTGTTATTGACTGAATACCTGCTAAACTTCTCAGTGTGCTCAGACCTGCTGATGGTTTATTTCTCTCCCTCACTCCAGTGGTGTGAAGGTGAACAGGCAAGTTCTGGATGCGTCTATACATTTACACGTAGTTGTCATGCATGTTTAGTTCACTAGGTAAGAGGGTGGGTGCCAAATATATTTTGTTAGGTGTAGGTTTTGTTAGGCAGTTTAGTGGTTTTGTTCTTTTCAATTATTTGGCACCGTCCCCCATCCACCTTCACTCACTGCCATATTTTGAAGTACTTTGTATATAAGTTAAAACCTGTTTATTGTTTATATTGAACCTGTACATCTTTATTTTCTCATAATACACTTGAGCACCCAACAAGTAAAGTGTGCCTACTTTTATACAAGTAAAAGTGGTTGTCTTTCTCTTCTTTTCTCTTTTCCTTTCCATGTTGCCTCCTCACTACCCCTAGTAGTACAAACATTTAACATCTCAAAGAGGAACGTAACACTTCCACTTTTCAATAATACCTCTTTCAGTTGATTGTGGAATATCTAGGAGGGAAGAAATTTCATGAACTGACTTATTGCAATGCTGGCATCCTATTGCAGTACCACACTCAAATTCAGTGAGCAGATTGTCAGATTAGCAGATTGCTAATGTCCTGGTGCCAGATACCACAGAACACCTTCACAGATCTTTTGGAGTCCATGTCTGGACGGGTCAGAGCTATTTTGTTGGCACAAGGGGGACCTACACAATATTAGGCAGGTGGTTTTAAGGTTATGGCAGATCGTGTACATACCTACACACACTGCAAAGCATGTCCATTTGCCAAATTACAGATAAATACATATAAAGTACATTTTCCCCTAGCACAACATGTTATCATCGCTAACCCCTTATTACCCGAGTGAAACACAACTGTAACTTTGACTGCTGGAAAGTGGAGGACAACTGAGGCATGCAGAGAGAGACAGATAAAGTTTTTATGGTCTTGAAACTACCACAGATAACAGATTTTTTTTCAGAGCATTTTATTTATTGAGTGCTGCCTGGATGTAAAAAAAACTGCATATCCTCCCCCCTTTAACTAGCGAATTTGAGTTTTGACAACAAAAACTACAATATGGACAAAAGAAATATTGCAAAATACTCCCAATTTCAGGTAAGAAAATATTTCCCTGTTATTTTCTCTATCAGCCTAATGTAACATTATGTTTTGTGTTTATGTCTTTAATTTATGTAGAACAGTCTGCAACCTGTACTAGGTAAATATCTATGTGTGTGTATTTTTGTATTGCTTCATCAGGATGTAGTGTGTTGAAGTGAGATTCTAAATCTTTCAGTGTAATAGCATCTAATATTGCTGTATGGTGCTAGTATGTGTTTCGTGTCATCGGCTACATAAAAGCCAAAATTAACTTGACATGAGTAACATTAGTAAAGGGTTGCTGGGTTGAGTAAGAATGAGTAAAGGGACTGAAAAAACTGTCATGTACTCTCATTAGACAGCAGCAGGAAACACTGCTTGGACTCAAAGAGTAGAAGAGTAGACTCCTGGAAAAGTAGAAGTCTACCACTCAGCTGTCACCATGTGTGGACTGTTGTCACCAGCTAGCCTGTAATTCCACTCATCGCTCCCCTCATCATGCATTACCTACAGATGACAACCCATGGATTTGTGAGTAATAACTAGCCAATGCTATTTGATTTGGATTTGTATGGACTGCTGTTGAGCAATACACTGAAGAACCAGAAAAACGAGTACAGGCACGCTTGTTCGCATCATTGTCTGCCAGTGTTTATATAAAGCGATAGAGGCTCAGTCTGGGCTCAGCAAAACCACCACTGAACACTTGATGACTAGAAACGAGTAGCCTGGTCTGACGAGTCATGTTTCCAACTGTTTTGGGCAGATGGAAGGATCCATGTTTGGAGAAAACCCCATGAACACATGGATCCCGCATATCAACAGGGGACTGTAGTGGCTGGTGGTTGGTCCATAATAGTATGGGATTTGTTTAATTGGCCTTTAATGGCCAATTAACCTGATGGTAATATGCATTCTGGGTAAAAACCTTGACCTCAAAACAAACATTTGATAGCTGAATTAAAATGGACTTGATAAAACACTCGGTTACTGTGGCAACAATGGATTATGAAAGCTTTTAGTTAGTAGTAGGCCAATTTTTCCTTTAATGTAATTTTTTTATATGAATTGAGCTTGTCTTGGAAATGTTAAAGAGATGTTATATTTGGCCCAAACCTGCTATGTATGTGTGTCTGTCCATTTCTTTTTGATTATTTTTTACATTCCCTTTTCCAACACTGATCCAGAACAGTCCAGACAAGTCCATTACTAGTAAGTATCAACTGCAGTAAATAAGCCAAGATATTTGTCAAATGTAACAAGTTTTTAACTTTAAATTGTGATTAGTATATGTAGTATTAAGTATGCTTGTTTAAGTACTTAAATTATCTCATCAAAGTGCATTTGTAAAACATTTCCCCTGCTGGCAATAGAAAAAAAGTAACTTTTACATTTGTCTTCATTATAAATGTTAAGCTTACAAAAACTGAATTGTTAACATGGTGGAAAATAATTCACTGTGATAAGGAATTGCAAAAACTCATGGTTTTTTTTTTCACTTTTGACCTGAGTTGGGTTGTAAAAACAGTCAGTTACACAAGCTTTTTAGCACACAAACAGGTATTTGCTGGGTCATGCCCAGGAATAAATATATTTTATCCAATCACCTCTTCTGGTTTCTGAGTCTGGGAGCTGATGTAGTGTTGTGAGTTGGTCTGTACAGTCCACAACATTGTAGTATTATATCATTATAATGGGCTTCTCTGTGATGCCACAAAATGGTCTGATTCTGAATTGACCATTTAAGGCCATGCTTTCTGAAATAGGCAGCCCACAAGAAATTGGGTTGTCAAGTTTGAGTGTTGGTAGGCACTCCAGAGACCCAATTGTATGTACACAAAAGCCTAAAAGGTGAATTTTGCCTATGAAATGTCCTATATGAATAGGAATACCCGTAAAATAACCGCGTTTCTGAAAATGTCATTTGACTGGGTTTTTTTTTTTTGTGATTTTTTTAACAGTGTATTTATACTTGTCGTGTTTGGTTCAATGTAAACAAACTCTGGTGCAGTTGTATGGTTTGTTAGAGTAAGTGTCAATGCTTCCGCAAACGAGGACGTAAAGCAAGTCAAAAAGAGACCACCTCCTGATGTCAGAACAGAACCAGAGATTGTAGGCTAGGAAGCATTCAACATACTATGTAACCTGTATTGCTGATACACTATATGGACAAAAGTATTTGGACATGCCTCTTAATCATTGAATTCAAGGAGTGTTTCAAGGAGTCCCATTGCCACAGATGTATGAAGCACCTAGCCATGCAGTCTGCCTTTACAAACATTTGTGAAAGAATGGGTTATTCTAAAGAGCTCACTGAATTTGAGTGTGGTCCTATAATTGGACGCCAATATTGCAACAAGTTAGTTCATGAAATTTCTTCCCTCCTAGATATTCCACAATTAACTGAGAGGTATAATTGAAACATAGAAGTGTTTAGGAACCACAGCAACTCAAGCACAAAGTGGCAGACCACATAAAGTTACACAGCTGGATCACTGAGTGCTAAGGCACATAGTGCATAATAATCACCAACGCTCTGCTGTCCTAATAACTGCAGAGTTCCAGACTTCCTCTGGCATTAACATCAGCACAAAAGCTGTGCACCGGCTGCATTTTAGATAACTGTATGCCTCTAAGACAAAAGAACAAGCAAAAGGACTGTGGATAAAGAGACTTATAAGAGGAGGAATGCTAGGAAATGGGTACTTGAAGGGTTACAACACCCTTCCAGTCAGCGCTGATCCTCCAGCTGTCAGACCAGAATAACCAGTTAACTCTCAAAACCTGGTGTACAATATAATAATTGCAAATGGTAAAATTTTATAATAACCATCAATATTCATTCATTTGTCATTTGTATAGGTTAATTACTGGGTAACTACCCTCAAATAAGCTGCTACTGTGAAATTAATAATGAAAGTGTATATAAAAATAAACAAATAAATACTTGAAATGGTTTAAATTGTGGCCCTGAATCTATAATCTATGAAAGGTTAACTTTTTTAATGGAATTATGGAAATTAATCAACTTTTCCATGATATTCTAATTTTTTGGAATGGGTCTGTGTGTATATACTGTACAGTATATAATTCTATATTACTGCAAATGTAAGGTGTGGTGCTGTACTGCGGTCCGACACTAGGGGGCTGCAGCAGTTTCGTTGTCCCGACAGGAGAACTCCATCTCCCAGCAGCCCCCGGGGCAATTTGTAAATATATATATATACACACACAGTATATGTTTGTTTAGATGCATTCGGACTCACTGGATCTCCAGGGCAGCCTATGTCCCCCGTATCCCCTGGTTCTCCCTGCAGAAGAGTGAAAGAGTGTTTAATAAACCTCTCCTTCTGACTGCGTCTGATACGTACACCGTGCATTTCTGTTCTTCGGGATTGCTTACTTTTTGCTCTCGGTGTGCAGTTGCAAATTGCTTGATACCTCTGTTCCCTGGTCTGCCACAAGGACCTCTCAAGCCCTGCAAAATAAAGAGAACTGCATTAAAATAATTCAATTCATCCGTTAATATCATTCCACTATTGTCTGGATCTACGCCCCTGTAACAATCAAGAATGTTTTATATACAATTTTTAATAATAATAATAATAATAATAATAATATTAATAATAATAATAATAATAATAATAATAATAATAATAAT
>JAOUQY010000038.1:14559058-14569908 GCA_028566355.1 Doras micropoeus | reverse complement strand
ATATTTATTACTATTATAATTCTGAATGTATTAATATTTTAAAATTTGCATATTAAATCTATAGTGTACATGATTTCTTCAGATTAAAATGACCAAGAAATTCAGGGGACAAAAATACTGTATAATAAGATGCTACTGAGCTGCCGTGAGTCACGCTGACCATCCTGTTATAGTAATTCCCAGTCAGCGCAGTGTCCGAGTTGTCAGGCTGGAATCGGCAGGAATTGTGGCAGGTCATATGTCAGCTTAGACATTTTAAAGCTCATCACACCCCCAACATTAGAGACAAAAGAAGTCTGACTCCACAATGGCAGGCAAGAGTCATCACCTATTATTATGTTTATTATCCATAAAAGAGTGAGTAGGAGTTGTTAGGAAAATCTGCTCTAGGGATATAAGGAAATATGTATACATTAATCAGAATGAACAGATAAGGTGTTTAAAATGTATACAAATAGAGATATGAATAAGAAACTATGACTCTTCTATTTTTTTTTTTTTTGAAAGCTTGAAAGAAAGACTCACAGGGCGTCTGGTTGAGACTAGAGACGTGGATCGGAACTGGGTTCCTGCAGAACACAACAAAAACGTCACACAAGCAGGAGGCTTTTTTTTTTACTTTTATGCAGGTACGAAGGAATAGTCAGATATGTAGCATGACTCAATCTGTAACTGTATCTGTAACTGCCTGGTCAGGATCATAGTGGTTTAAATTAGGCTACTAGTTTTTCGTAAAAATTTTAATAATTAAATGTGTTAGAAAATATTGTGGTACAAATAAAAATGATAACCGCATGAGCAGAATGAAATAATAGTCCGGCGCACGTCTCTAGTTGAGACCACTTATGAGTCTGATTGATGTAGCTCAGATTGAGGAACTGTCAGAGCCTTAGTCACAGACCATGCTGGCAATACTGGCATTTTTGTCTGTATTTCTTTTCAGTGTTTTCATGGGCATAGTGATAAGGTTCATATAATGAAATAAGTTTAGGCTATGTACACTCTTGGTTTAAATCGGAATACAATCGGAATATTTGGAACTCTAAACAGATACCAATACAGATACAGTTAGTGTCATTGTTTCACCAGTGTCATTGTGTTTCACCAGTGTCATTGAGTGATGTCACAATTAAATAAACATACAGACATTCTGAGCAGAATCTATTTGTTGATAAATCAATTATTTGTCATATGCAAATTAGTGTCTTTAACAATATTTAAATATGTAATATATCATTTTCAAAAAGGTTGTACTGATGTATGTTTTCCATGGGATGATATCCATTCTGATATGACAAAAAAAACTTTTTGGATAAGAAGTATGTACTAGAAGAAAGTAAGGTGACTGACATATCTTGACATATCTTCATTACTTATCCAGGGGGGGTCAGGGCTCCATCATATTTTTAGGCATGAATAATATACATTTCCCAGTGACAACGGTTAAAACATCGACAAGCAGGTACAGGTGCCTGAGAAAGAAATGATGCAAAACCTTGGCAAAAATTAGCTGAAACATATTCTAGCCAATGCAAGCTTTATTTGGTATGGCCCAGGTACAACTTGCTGTTTGGTGAAGCATACAATGTGTGGAAAGAGTGATAGGTAATGAAGAATTGATGTCCTGGTGTCTCCTGCGCTCTGCGAGGCCTCATCATCTCCTCCTGGCACCCTGTGTTTTACATGGCAAGCTGTTGCCCTGGTAACAACTCTTCACACCTGATTCTTAAACGCCACTTAATTTTCCCCTGCCAGTGTGTGTGATACACTCAGGTGGGACAGAAGAGATTACTTAAATGCACACTTGGTATGCACAAATCTATTTTATTCCTATTAAGTATTAGCTTTGCAAATCTAATTTGGATTATAATCGCCACCGGAATGTTTCAAAGTCACAGCGCCTCTACTTTATGTCCTGAAAGTTTCATTAAAGAGGAAATTTACTTACAGCATAGGTTTTCCACTTTGGAGGTTTTACCAACTGTTAGTCATAATGTTACACTATGTATATAGAAAGCTTTCTAGAAAATTGCAGCTCCTCTAAAGAACATTTTATAGCACCTGTCAAATCTGTTGTCATGTTAATTAAAGTGGCCTTTACACCATTGGAACAGAGTGGCTATTTAAAATAAAAATAAGTGTGTTTCTGTGCACCGTTTCTAGTAAGAAACACTTAATATTAATGTTATAGTTTCTAAACAGTGCATAGGTGATATGTTTACTAATCAACACTATAGGAGGAGTGGTGCTGGCGTCACTGGCTACAAGAGGTTGGGAAGCCCTGATTTACAATAGTGTCATGTGTGTGAAATGCACATGATACTATAGAAAAGTCCCCCACAAACTCTATACACAGCATCTCAGCTCACTAGGAAACACCATCACTCATCATTAAACCCACAAATTATTGTTCAGCCAAGCATGCATAAAGCAGGCAAAGCAAAGGCCAAAGTTAATTAATGACGCAGCAGGAACGGCTGAAAAATCCCATAACGCCAAACCTCACAAAGATACGTAATGCTTTTGATAAGAGTAAAGACTTCCTCAAGAGACGTACTAAGACTTTAATTTCCCAAAGGCAAAAGCCAGCCTTCAGTTACTTACCAATTTATTGGCTATTTTCAGCTTTTAGTTTTGCATACTTTTTTTTTTTTATAGAACTTTGACCTGAAACTTTCATTGGCAATCTGTCTAATATAATTAGATATACCCTGTAGCAGTGTGGAATATGACCTCTGCATAGAGTGATAGAAAGTGCAAGAAATTTGGCATGCATCTAAAGAATATAGTAGTGATGCTGGGTGTGAAAGTTTGCTCTTTTAGATCACAAGATATTAACTTGTGAAATGATAGATATTTGCTTTAAACCAGTGGCGTCCAATCTTATCCACAAAGGGCCGGTGTGGGTGCAGGTTTTCCTTCCAGTCAAGCAGGAGCCACACCTCATTCCAACTGTTTTTAATCAATGGATCTAATCAGTGGATCTTGACTTTCAGTAGTGTGTGGCTTCTGCTTGGTTGGAAAGAAAACCTGCACCTACACCGGCCCTTTGTGGATAAGATTGGACACCACTGCTTTAAACAATATTAACTTCTGTAGGTGGCACCACTACATAAATGAATCATAATGAGCTAGGATAATGTTCCTCCTAGAGGCCAACTTGCCATAAAAAGTTCATAATATTTGGCAAAATGGTTTTCGAGCTGTTGTCAAAAAATGCTTTGAGCCACACACCTAGAGGCACAACCCTTAAATTCCATATCAGACATGTGGTGCTACAACCATACCAAGTTTCAAGCTTCCATTTTCAAAAAACAGAAGAAGACAAAAACAAAAAAACTAGCTGTGGTGGCCATAATTAGCTGATTAACCTATGAATTTATATATCACCATGTTATCACCATGTATCACCGGAATATACCCATGAGCATTAAAGAAATAAAAGGATTAATGTCTTATGGCGTGATGGATCTGCACAGCATCCACTCTTGGCTCTGTGCCGTACATTTAATCTTACCATCGATGGTGCGTTCCTGTCAGAATCATTTTGTAAACCAGGCAGGGTAACATGCAGTTAAATTGAATTATCATCCATACCCTGACTTCCAGTATGCTGCCATATGACCCCCCATTCATGTGTTCATGTTCAACGGCTTTCTTTTCTTGTGCAGACCATTTTGTGGTTCTGAACATAAACCAACACTAATAAATATGAAAGTACACATTCATCATTCAACAGCGTAAAGTCTACAGCTCACATTGATTAAATACTGCATATGCCTGATTTTACAAAATGTCAGATGTCAGTACACACATTGATGCCATTCAGTTTTGAATTTCAGGTACAGATTTGTGTTATGATGAAACAGACATCGTTTTCTTCTCAAGGTTAAATAAAGAATAATATATTTAGGAATTTGCACAATAATATGAAAATCAGGACTAGTTAAGGTTTAAACTGGATTATTGGTCGTGGTTCACAGTGTTGGGTTGCAGTTTGTTTTAAAAAAAAGAACACGCTAAAATAAATTGTCATTTAATATACTGTATCTAAATCGTAGCCATGGACAACACACAAATACTCTCACAGAACCCTTTGTTAGGAACACTGTACTAATACTGAGTAGGGCCTCCCTTTGCTCTCAAAACAACCTGAAAACCAAGCACATCAAAGCATGAGGAAATTTGACACTCCATGTGCAATCTGAGACTCTAATTTAGTGCTTTAATTGCAATTTAGCCACTCAGAACTGTCCGTCTTATTCAGAATCAAACCAGTTACAGCTGGTCATAATGTAAAATGCTTAATTGAAAAATGTAAGTTACTTAGCGAGCACCTTCTTCGTGTGGTTTAGTTGGTACATTTTTTATTATTTAAATGTAAAATATTTAAATATTTGCAGTAGGTTGTGGCAAATGTAAGAACTGCATCAAATCACTGGTGGTTTATGTGTTTTTAGAAACTAAAGAAAAAGTATAGACTGTTACATACATCCCTAATCTCCCCTACAAAAAGGACTAGTGCAGAGCTGAAAAAGTGAGGAGACACTCAGGATGTTGTCAACATTATCTTCGACATTATGTGACATTTACAGTATGGTACAAATAATTCGCCAGGTGTACTATATTCATTAATTGAAATGACATTTTTATTACTACTCATTTAAAAGAACTCTTGTCATCTAAATGTCAACTTTAAGTGTTTCTTATAGAACGGCACGCTTGTAAACATTTCTACCATTCACTAATTTACAAGAAAATAAATGTGGAATATAATCTACAAACTTTATTTCCACTTTCTAAAAATGCAATAACTGAAATTTGTTAATTCACTTGAACCTTTATTTAACAGACAGAAGGACGAAGAAGAGATTTTCAGTGTTGTCAATGATGAACCTTTTGCCAAATATAAACAAATTTAGAAATTGATGTCTGCAACGTACTCAAAAAAGTTGGGACAGAGGCAAATTAAGAGTGAAAAGGTTACACAAGTAACACTAGAAGGTTCCACAAGTAGCAGTTTAACTGGTAACGGGTGAGGTGATCAAGACTGAATATAAAAGGAGCCTCCACCAAAGGCTTAGTCTAGCAAGGATGGGTTGTGGTTCACTAGTTTGTACCAAACTTCCTGAGAGAATTGTCAGCTCAAGAACAAGAGCAAAGAATCTATAGTTCATCCATCTACAGTTCATAATGTGAAGGCCAAGGGCGGAAACCGCTGCTGAATGTGTGGGGGACATCAAGCCTTCAGGCGGTATTCTTTGAGAAACCGAGCTACCCTGATGGACATAGCCACACCGGCTCGGGTGTACTTTGGAAAATCAATGTCACTTAACACAGTCCACCACTGCATTAAGAAACGCAACCTGAAACTGTATTATGCAAAGAGGAGCCATATATTAATTTTGTTCAGAAAAAACAGCAAGTTCTCTGGGCCCAAAGTCATCTGAGATGGACTGAAAGACAGTGGAAACATGTTCTATGGTCAGATGAGTTCACATTTCAGCTAGTTTTTGGGCAAAACAGACATCAGGTTGTATGTGCCAAAGATGAAAAAGACCATCGAGGCTGTTACCAATGAAAAGTACAAAAACCAGCATCTGTGACAGCATGATTAATTCTATGGCTAAATTCTAGCAGTATCATAGCTCAAAGTAGTTTGAATTCAGGTCTACCAGCCTTAGCTTTGGATATTCCAAGTTAATGACTAAGCACTCTTTTAAGTCACTCTGGATAAGAGCGTCTGCTAAATGCCATAAATGCAAATGAAAATGAGAATCAGACAACAGGCAAGAATGGGCAAAAATTCCACTTGCAAAACTGCAACAATTAGTATCTTCATTTCCCAAATGATTAAAAAGTAGAATTTAAATAAAAGGTGATGTAACCCAGTTGTAAACATGCCTCTGTCCCAACTAATTTTGAGTGTGTTGCAGGGATCAATTTCTACATTTGTTTATATTTAACAAATAGAATTAAGTTCATCATTGAAAACACTAAATTTTGTCTGTTTTTCATTGTCTTTTTGTCTGTTAAATAAAGTTTCAAGTGAATTAACAAATTACAGATTTTAATGCATTTTAAGAAAGTGTCCCAACTGGACACTGGTCTGGAAATGTGGTTTGTAGAAATAAAAGTGAGTTATACATCGATTAGCCATAACATTAACACCACCTAATATACTGTAGTGTAGATCCCCTTGTGTGGCCAAAAGTCATGAACTCCACAAGCGCTCTGAAGGTGTGCTGTGGTATCTGGCACCAAAACATTAACAGCAGATCCTTTAAATCCTTTAGGATTCAAGATGGGGCCTCCATGGGTCAGACTTGTTTGTCCAGCACATCCCACAGATGCTCAGCTCGATTGAGATCTGGGGAATTTTGGAAGCAAACTCAACACCTTGTACTCTTTGTCATGTTCCTCAACCAATTCCTGAGCGATTTTGCAGTGTTGAAAGAGGTCACTGCCGTTAGGGAATGCTGTGTACTTGTTCTGCAACAGTGTTTAGGTAGGTGGTACGTGTCAAAGTAATAAGAACCGTGGACCACTTTTTGTAGCTACTAAAGAACTGCATACTGTGAACAGCCCACAAGACCTGCAATTTTGGAGATGCTCTGACCCAATTGTCTAGCCATAACAATTTGGCCAAAGTCCCTCAGATCCTTACACTTGCGCATTTCTCTTGCTTCTGACACATCAACTTTAATACCTGACTGTTCACATACTACCTAATATATCCCACACCTTGGCATGTGCCATTCTAATGAGATAATCAGTGTTATTCACATCACCTGTGAGTGGTTTTATAGTCATGGCTGATCGGTGCAAGTCTAAATGGATGAGCAATTACAAAGCTTGAATTAAAAATAAAAATAAAAAAATCAAAGTAAATAATCTTAAAAATCTGGCATTTACATTATGAGTGCAGTGTAGTTCCTCAAATCCATTTCATAAAGAATTTCTAAAAAAGAGTGCCTCCGTGTCTTTTTATGACAGAGGCTCATTTATACTGTGAGATATCTATTTGTAATGGCTTCATCCTTCAAGCAATGGAAAATGAGATGGCTTTTAATAGAATCTATTCTCAGGCTATGGAGTAAAAATGAGTCGAGTTCCACTAATTTGTTACAGACTTCTAATATGATGGGCTTGCTGTATGATATTGTAGTAAAAAATTAATGAAACCAGGCCACTTTTCTCTTTAACAGGACCTGCTGCTATAATTTATTACCATCCAGCCACAGGAATATATGATTTCAGGAATATATGATTTTATGATCAGCTATAGATGAAGACATTATAGATGAAGATATTAATTTTGCTAAATGTTTTATTTTTTAATTGATGTGAAATAAGATGGGATGCCAGAATGACTGAAGAACTAGGTTTTCCTTCCTGCTGTTTTATTCCTCTAGCATATCCCTTCATAGATTCCTTCTACATAAGCAGCTGCCTAGCCAAACAGCAATTTTTGTTCGTGTATATCTTTGACAGCTCTAAGGCACCCTGATTTATTGATTTTCCTATCGCCTGGTCTCACTCGCCAAGGTCATTACTTTTTTGCTGGAAACGCTAGGTTACAACTGGATTATGGTATGTAGCCACTGACTGCGCATGTATATGAGGTCTGTCCCAAACGTAATGAGAATGAAATTCCCACGCTCCCTAGGGCTTACGTGTGGGGATTGTGCTTCAAGGTCAGTTAGAGTGGCATCTCAGAGAAGCGGTAGGACCTGTTTCAGTCGCATTTTAGCCTTCGCACTTGTGTTTGTGAAACCCTGCTGTTGTGCCTCGTCAGTGGAACAGTGCAAGTGAATTTGGAGCAAGTGATGGATCATTTAACAAGAGAGCCCAATTATCTGAACAGAGTGATCACAGGAGATGAATCATGAGTGTTCAAGAATGATCCCGAGACAAAAAGACAAACTGCTGAATGGCACACGACAATATCACCTCACCCAAAGAAAGCTCATATGAGCAAATCAAAAATCAAGTCACTGTTTATCATCTTTTTTTATTCTCCATCCAAGGAATTGTCCATAAAGAATTCTTACAAAAAGGCCAAATGGTAAATGGAAAATTTTCCTTTGGAGATTTGGAACATTTGAGGAAGAGGGTTTTGCATGTGTGCTTTCAGATTCACGCTTCACTGGCTGTGAGAGACTTTTTGGCTGAAAAAATAAACCAGCCCTTGCATTTGCAGTGGTGGAATTTCATTCTCGTTACTTTCCGGACAGACCTTGTGTGTCCTGTGTGTGTATAGCTGCAGTAAGAAAATGACTGCTTATTTTAGTGTTTTGTATGTTTTTATGAAACATTGTAGGTCTTATACTTTGTACTTCCATATATTTTTTAATTAATATCAGATCAGAAATCGTCTAAATTTGGGGCCAGCTGAGACATTACGGTTCTATCAAAATGATAAACAGGTATTTACAGGTTTCTGGTCAGTGATTTCATGCAATCTGATCTAATTAACATCTTTTCAATGACCTGTTAGTCCAGCAAGATGGATGCCACGAGGTTGTTTCTTTGCAGTTACACTGTGCTGCTCTGTTGCAGTGCTCAGGGCTGGAAACTAAAATAAGATTTATGATATATTTCCAATAGTCTCTATACACTCTCTATAAGGCTACTGTTTGGCTCCTGGTTTCGCTCTATTAATATAAATCAGATGGCCAGGATCAAGCTGTAGATGACCCCACTTTTTTGTCTTTTTTTGTCTTTTCAACTCATTAAAGCTCTGATTCAGTTCATATGTATCAAATCAAGTAATATATAACAATCTCTGCAGTTCTGATTCCCAATAGGAATGGACTCTGACACCCATACTTTATGTTTCTAGTACATCTTGCTGCTAGTGAAACCATGGTGAAGCCAAGGACGTGATTATTACAAACCATTTGGTTTGTTTTATAAACCTGTTCATAATGGTGTGCTAAGCATGCCACCTAAAAAAAAAAAACAACCTCTCTAATGGATTTGATTCCCACTAACATGCTATACATCAGCCATCTGTTTACATTTCGGTCCATTAACATGATCTTACAAAACGTCATGCTTAATTTACCCAAAAGGCTCTTCCTTGTGGCACATTTAAACAAAATCCAGTCAATTTTTGTTTTGCATTGCCGTATGAGCAGTGTGAGTTGTCTCACACTGTTACGTGTTTCCTTAAACGAGTCTGATCTTGATTCATAAACAAGTGAGTAGCACTTTGCAGGCTTTTATCTGAATCCCCACTAATTTGCACAGTGTGAGCAATGATCAATTCTGTTACTTTACACCGACTTGAAGCTCAACTCAGTTTCTCTTGCTATAGGCAGACATAGAGACAGCACTACACACAGTCATTCTAACATATCTTAATATATGTGCATAATGTCTATGGATATTCTTAATTGCAATATTGATTAATATACTATATGCATTGCTGAGTGTTGTCTGTTTGGATATAGACCATTTACCAGCTTTTTTTTGTCATTTTCTTCCCCAACAGACGTGAAAGCACCGTCGTCAAGCGCAGGAGAATACGTGCTGTAGTGGCCTAACACAATTGGGACTGCAGATAGATTACATGCTCCATTCTCTCTAGCTTTGTCAAGACCAGATATCAAAGTGCATCATGGATTTTGTAATGAAGCAAGCACTGGGAGGTAAATAACATTTTTAACCACTAACACTAACTAGACTTTGTTGGATATTAGAGATTCTCCACTAAAACACAGCTTGTTATCTTCATGACATTTTTTTTTTGCAGTCACTGAAAGAGTTTGTGTATACATTCAGGCAACAAACTATTTCAGATTGTGGTTAAGAACAGGACCATGAGAGTTAGTAGAATAACAGTCTATTGGTTCTCATTCTACACACGTGTGCATTTGTTTTTCTTCGGTCTCCTATCTAAACAGGTCAATGTTCTAAACAGGTTGTGATTTCAGGCATTTGTTTGTATGAGGTATAGATTTTCTCATTTAAGAGGAGCAGTTTTGTTTAAAGGTCAACTCCTCAAATCAATTCCTTGCATTGGTTTCATCAGCTTAAACGACTATAGATAATGTATTTCCCAATTGCCACAGATGGGTCCAGATGCGTCTGGCACTTGAGAGCCATTGTGATTGGACGATGACCTTTTATATATTGTGTCTTAGAAGCAAAAGCACTAAGCTTGAATTACTGCCTTGAATGTTTTTTTTTTTAATCAGCTAATGCTTTAGCACTACAGTTAGCAATTGTTCCCCTAAAATTGTTCCAACTGCAGTGTGACTGCTGCTGGACCGTGGCTTTCATCTCACTGCGTTGAGATTCGGAGCAAAGCACCGGCTTTTGTTATTGCTTGTAACAATAGGACCATAATTGTGTTAAAAGGTAAATGTTTATCCAAGAGGCAGGGCTTCGGTCTGTCTATTAGTGAGTGGTAAAGAGAAACGCACAGTGTTTTACAGAAGAGACGGATATTTATGCCGTATTTTATCGTTTTGTATTGTGAATAAAGGAAAAAAAAATGTTTAATGTCTTAAAATGTCCCAAGGCTAAAATAAATGCACGTAAAAGATATGCTTAGAGCATGTCAAGTACTTAGTACATAATATGATTACACTCAGACACATCTTACAACTTCCACCAGTATGTACACACTGCAGCTTTTTCGCCGTGTTTGTCTTTCCCGTTTCTTCGAGCTAATCCGTGTGCAGTTTTGTAGTAATAATAGCAGGACATGATTTATCCATGAAGGTCATGTATTATTCAGAACACTTCGACTCTTCAAATTTCCACATCCTGTACAAATTATTCAGGAGTATATAGCATTTCAGAGTCTTCCTTAGATTCCCAGGCCATGCATCCTTCCT
>JAOUQY010000038.1:14514627-14528027 GCA_028566355.1 Doras micropoeus | reverse complement strand
AAAATAATAAAACTTTATTTTACTTAAATAAAAAAGTCGTCCAGGTCCTGCAGAAGCAAAGCAGCCCCAGACCATCACACAACCACCACCATGTTCATAGATTTATGGCAGATGTAACAGGAGCCATGTCTTCAAAAATTTCCACCTTTGACTCATCAGTACACAGAATATTATCCCAAAAGTCTTGTGGGTCATCCTAGATGTATTTTGGCAAATGCAAGACAAGCCATTGTGTTCTTTTTGCTCAGCAGTGGTTTGCGCCTTGCAACTTTCACATGGATGCCGTTTTTGCCCCGAGTCTTTCTTATTGTGGAATCGTGTTCATTGACCTGAGCTGAGGTGAGTGAGATGTGCAGTGGCCTTCATGAAATTTTGCTAGGCCAGCCACTCTGGGAAGAGTCACCACTGTTTTTGACATTTGTGGATAATGGCTCTCACAGTGATTCCCTGGAGTCCCAGAGCCTTAGCAATGGCTTTGTAACCCTTTCCAGACTGGTAGATTTCAATCACTTTCTTTCACACCTGTATTTGAACTCTTTGAAATGTGGTATCACGTGCTGCTGCTTCTAGCCTTCTTCATATTGCCAGACAGGTTTTATTTAGGTGATAAAATTGAACCAAGTAGTCAACTGAACTTGGTTAAATGGTTGATTTAGGAGCCAGGGCTGAACAGCATTTTGCATGATTTAAAAACAGCATTTTGTGTTTAATTGTATTATCTTATGTCTAATATTAAAAGTAGTTTGATTTTATCTGAAACATTCAAGTGTAACAAATATGCAGAATAGAAGTAATTGGGCAAATACTTTTTCACAGCACTGTAAAACCACAACTGTTCCTTATTAACATCTATATTTTATACTTGAATGACATAACAAAGACATAGGCAGTTTCTACCACTGAAGCACTGAACAGATGGTCTATATTAAAATTCTGACCATGGGTCTAAACTATTGATTTTAACCACTAGAGACCTAGTGAGAAAGAGTGTTGTCATGGAGTCAAACAGTGCCTTAAACAGTCAATTTACTCTCTCCATATGAAGTATCCACCTACAACACGCTTTACAACTAGACAATTCCTCTGGGAGCATGACGAAATAGTCCTTTTCTAAAAGAGCTTTGTTCATCAGGTTTTCCACTTACCTTTGAAACAAATCTCTGCAGATGTGCCAATCAATTCAGCAGATCGCATGCAGAACAAACACAAGATTGTGATTCATGGATCAGAACATACAGTAAACTGCAAAGCAGTGAACAACAGTCCACTTAATGAAGACACAGAGCATCACCTTTGTGTCCTGTCCTTTCACAGGTCTGAGAACCACCCCATGTTTGATCCTTTCCATCATTTCATTCACAGCCTTTACTTTGACGTCATCCACAGCTTCTGGCACTGCACAGAGAGAAACCAGTATTTGGCAGATCAAGTCAACATAAAAAAAGCCAGGGCAACATAGAATCATGTGAAGTTTGGACTGCATGGAGCCAATGGCAAGTCACCTGGAGCCTGCTCTAATTTTGGAGAACCTTTTCCAGCCTTGGAAGATTTCCTCATGATTGCAATGAGGGAGCTGTTAGATAAAGAATTGCATAATTGAGAAATCAAGAGTTCAAATCATCAAAAATATTAGCATATTTATTCAGATTATTAATAACATTGCAAAAATAGAAAGTCTACACACCCCTGTTAAAATGGCAGGTTTTTGTCATGTAAGAAAATGACTCTAAGATGAATAATTTCAGAACTTTTTCCACCTTTAACGTGACCTATAGTCTGTACAATTGAGAAACAATGTGGTTGCATAAATATCCACATCCTTAAACTAGCACTTTGTTGAGGCACCTTTTGATTATATGACAGCATTCAGTCATTTTGTGTAGGAGTCTATCATCATGGCACATCTTGATCAGACCACATCAGGTCACCGCATATGGTATTAGCATCCATGCCATGATAAAAGTCCTAGAGATCACATTTTCCTTCATTCTGATGTTTAACTGTCTGCTGTGAACATTACTCGAAGCTTTTGACCTGCATGATTTTTTGCATTGCACTGCTGCCACATGATTAGAATTACAATCACTGCTGATTAGATGACCACAGTAATGTGCAGGTGGAGATGCGTTTCTAATGGTTCGTGAGTGTATATTTCACAGTGTAATTAAAAGCATGTTTGTGGACTAACAGAGATGAAGACTACAGTCTGTGGGCTGGCTGAAACATTACCTGAGCGGGTTGCAGCGGGACGGAGGTGGTGGTGGAGGAGGGGGAGGAGGCGGTGGGGGAGGTGGAGGGGGCTGAGGAGGAGGAGCAGGCGGAGGTGCAGTCCCAGGAGAGGGAGCTGGTGCTGATTCACTTTTTTTCTGAGACTCCTGCAGCTCTTTCACTGCAGAAAACAAAAATGTCTGAATATATGCCTCATACCTGGAGCAAAAGAGTTATCCATTTGAGTCACATATTAAAACCAAGAATTATAATCATCCTAGATCCACCCAAAGATCCTCCTGTCAGGTAGATGGCAATCTGATTCACTGCTTTCTTAAAATATTGTACTACTAATTAAGCTATACTTAACATGGTAACACTTACACTACTGAATAAAATATTTTGATTTGCTGAAGACTCTGATTAGTGCAACCTACGTTAGTCAAGAATAAAGAAAAATCACTAAAATCAGTATTCTACATGAGGATTCTACAAAATGAATACTTATCTATAAACAAAACAACAGTAATACATTATCTGGCAGCAGAACAACCTATATTGATTTTCTATAAATATATGTAGCAGGTTGGTGACAGAAATAGAAATCATCTACATGAACAAACCTGAGATAGTTAGCCTGATCTTAATTATCTCTAATGTCTCTGAAAACGATGCTGCAATGTTCTATAGATAATAAGCCTGTAATCTAACCATCAAGCAGGCCTGCTGATGGGGGTACAATTGAGACTAGAGACTATTTTCCCAGAATTACAGAATGCAAGCCCACCTCTGCTCTCCAAGTCACTGCATTTTTTCACCTCCTGCTGGAGACGTTCTTCTGTGTCTTTTTTTTCCTCATCCAGTAACTCCAGCTGCTTCTGTAGCTGTTCTAGCTGCTTTTGCAAGGCACTCTGATCTAGCTCAATCTCCAAAGCCTTCACCTACGTAATGAGAGGAAAAAGGGAACATGTAGGAACTATAAAGACATTTCACTGGGAATCAGACTTTACAGTAAAGTGACTGACACTAAACAAATCAAAACAACAGAACACTTTTCTCAATCATCTTACATTTACATTTACTATATAGCAAAGGCTTATTCAATTATTTAGAAAAGACCCTATTCATAACATTGTAGAAGATCTTCACTGCGGAATATTGATTTAACCTTGCCCAAAATCTGCATGCAAGTCCTGGGCATCTGCAGATTTATTGATGTCCTATTAGCCGTACTTCACCTTGCACCTGTCTGCTTGGAACAGCAGTTCTGTCCGCAGAGCTACAGCCTGTCATTAACCTGGGAACAGCTGATATTTTTCTCATCTATACGTCTCACCTGGCCCGCAATGCTCTAGACAGCAACATCAAAAACATGTCAGCAGGATATGAGAGGCATCAGTGAAATTACTAGTGGACTTCAGCACTTTCTGTAATGCTCTATTATTATTTGAGAGCTGCTGGATTTTCCCTCTTATCTTGACACTGCACTTATTGCAGCGCAGATGTGGAGGCAAGGCAAACCCCCTACTTGCATCCTCTGATTTGTTATTGCTCCTCAAGGAAATGATCGATCTGTTGAGCCTGCAAACACTGAGGAACTGAGGGACAATACACAGAAATAAAATAACACTGCTGTACTGTTGGCCTACAGCTCTACAAGGCTTACTGTATATCTGCAACACTGATTTTTACATCATTTCATTCAGTTCTTTTTCGACTCTATTTTACTCTTCATCTTTATTCTAAAGTAGAACATGGAAACATTATCAACCTAGGTGTTTACATACAGTATGTACAACCCTTATTTAAAGATCATTCATGGTAGTCCTTGTCAACACGACAATACAATTTTGAAATCAAAACCATTTTCATTAGAGTAACTTATTAACTGTTTAAATTTTTGCATTAGTTGCTTAGACTTTCCTTTTTCTGTATTTATTTTTGTAGACAATAAAGAGCTTATGAGGGCTGATCTAGTGCCGCTTGTAATGGAGGGCTGAGTCTGTGAGAAGGAGTGGGTAATTTCATGAATGAATATACACCTGTGTGTGATTAATGCTCTATTTATACAGTAAGGTGCTGCATGCCAAGTAGAGAGAGCTGATGGTGCAGAGTAACACAACTTCCCCTCAATAGTATCCTGCTGAGCCTGAGTACATGTGTGAAAGCTGAAGCTTTTTTGCATTTAAGAAGATTGCCGTGCCGGAAAGCACAGCAGAAAGCCCCATAATAAAATGACATTCTCTCATGCCTGCCTGCTGAATCCTCGTTCTTCTCACACCAACCAGGGTGGAGCAATCGTATCAGCGTTTTCTGCTGGTGAAGACAGTGAGATGGTCTACCTTTTCTTGGTGCTGCAGCCGTTCCTGCTCCAGTGTTTTGGTTACATTTGCTACGTCCTCCAGTGCTTTGAGTAGCTGAATACTAGGGTCTGCCTGCTGCAGGAGAATCATGCTTTGTCTGTTAGCTTCTTTTTGCTTCACCAGCATCTAAAGGAAGAAAAGCAAGATCATCACTTTTCTTCTAGAAACATTTCAGCTCCAGTTCCAACTGAAGTTCAAAACAAACAAAAGTATGTTTATAGAAATATCTGTCCCTAAATCTGGAATCAGAAATAATGACACACTAGGAACCTTGGCATGTATCATGATGTATATATTTAAAAAAAAACAGTTTCTAATAAACAGTAGTAGTACTAATGATGTATGTATGATCAGGCAGAACTATCACATCTATCATACCTCATGTGCATAGGTCTCTGCCTTCTGCCTCAGGCTCTGCTCCAGATCCAACTGTTCTTTCAGTCCGTCATATTCGTTAGCAGCCATCATGGACACTTCATGGAAGAGAGAAAATGGTAACCCAACATGTTTTGCTTTGAGCACTGTACCGCTGCACTGCAGATAAACCATCACAGTCAATGCGAATACAAACACAGAGGGAGGGAAGTCAGTAGATATCAGGTTAAATTACATTCCGAAGGCAAAGCTAAGGGATTTCCCGTGCTGGATCTCATCCGAGTAGGCTGTGAGGAAAGCACGCTGGAGGCAAAACAACGCAAGCATTTTGATGTCATGCATAGACAGCTGAATGCTTTGCTCCACAGAATAAAGGAAAAGGTCACATTGCTGATAGTACATCAGATTTAATTAGAGGATCACTGATAATCAGTAGCCACTGTATTTCATGACTAAAGGGCACCAGAGTAACGCTCACCTCTCTTGAATCTCTTGATGGTTTTGCTTTGCTGCTCAATGGTTGTATAAAGCTCCTTCATCTCTGCTTGCTCTTTTTCAGTCTAGTCAACAGTAAAAGATATTTTAAACATATGCCATACAAGTCAAATTTTAAATAAAAATGTTTTTAAAATGTAACGTGAAAAAAATGTAATGAAATATTTGTCCATGTCTCCCATTACACTAGGGGACAGATACTAAAGGTTACTCTGAGGCTTCGATACTAATTCATTTATTATTCAAAAGGGTTGTGTATGTAGTGCATCCCTATTTCCCCCACACAGCTCCGTTAAGCACAAGTGAGCTCCTCTTCTGACAAAACCAGTAGGTACTTACGAGTGCTGTCAGCTCCTCGATCTGTCTTTGCTGCTCCTGTAACTGACAGGCTAACTGCTTTTTTTCCTCCAGTAAAGTGTTGACTGTTTCCTGGAGATCTAAAGACAAAAAAAAGTAGTGTTTTAATATAAAAGCAGTGGTCTCTATCTCCTAGGATCTTGAAGTTTTCCTGAACTAGGCTCATTTTCAACACCTGAAAAGATTTGTGTAATATCCGATTTATTGTCATATTAAAAAAATATATTTATATAGACAATAAGATACATTACCTGTTTGTATTACCTTATATTGACTGATAACTCTTTAGCATTAATGTACCATTTGTGATGTGTACCTTTGACCTGCTGCTGGTACTGGGTGTAGGGGTCTGGGCTTTGCTCCTGTGTATCGCTCTCCTCCTCCAGAGAGATGCAGTCTGAAATGCTTGGTAGGAGCTCATCCAGGCACGGCCGAGACGACAGGCTCAGATACTTTAGCTTCTTGTTCTCACAATTCAGCTGTGAAAATATCGTTGCACAGCTATCAGAAACCAAATCTGCCAAATTTCTGTTTAGCACAACCTATACACAATAATCATGCTGTTGTTTTTTTGTGGATTAATTAGACCATGTAATGTGGGCTGTAAAACATGCGTTTAGGCTGAAGCTGCAGTAACGGGTGGATGCCTTACCTTGGTGGCCAGTGCTTCAGCATTTTCCCGACAGGACTTCTCGATCTCGAGCTGAGTCTGCAGCACATTCACCTCTTCGATTACCATTTGGGAAACTACATGGAACAACAGTTTTAAAAAAAAAGAACACAAATTGGTTATACCAGACTTTCAGAATTAAACAGATTTGCGTTGTTTAACGTTACATTGTAAGTATAATAACAAAAGCAAGCATGCCTTTATTTATTTCAAGCATGTAAGAGGAACCAGCAAGATGGTTATCTGGTCCATGTTCACAATGGAGAGCCTCTCAACAGTTTTGACAACATTAATACCCTTACTGTCACAGAGCCCTACAAGAGTAACTCTACACCCTGTAGAAGCCTTACAATGGCAGATCAGGTCTCACAGCACTGTAGCACAGTTAAACAAGCTCACATTCAAATGCCTGCTCAGTAGGGGACCACTGTATGTGCAGAGAGTATACCGTTCATGCCACAGTGCGTTAAGAAAATGCAGCAATGCATGAGCATGACATCAGAAATGCAACATGGAAATCAATCAACCATTCTACATATGATTCATTTGTGATTCTATGGGGCTAGTGATGAAGGATGAAGCTTTTCTCAGCATCCAGTCAGACTGATATATATATATATATATATATATATCACCAGCCTGCTTAATGACTGCTGAATACATGTTATTATTTCTTCTTTTAACAAATATTTTGCACATCATGAGATTGTAATCCACAGTGTTCCCGTGGTAGCCTCAGAGACTTGCTGTCTTAGCTGACAGGACTGGAACCTGATGTGGTCTTCTACTGTTGTAGTCCCTCCACCTCAACAGCTGATGTGTTCTCTGTTCATTCTTCTCTGATCTCTCTCATCAACAAGCCTTCCAGAAATCCATTACAAAATAAGGTAGCAAAATCATAAAAAGCATTTTCCTATTTGCCCGTTTTTGCATTTTCTTAAACGATGACTCATCCCAATGTATTACCAACAATCTATGTTATTAAAGTGACTCAAAATCAATAATTTATTATATCATTTAGAGTGGTTTCGATGCAAAATACTCTGTTCTAATATGATTCAATATTTGGCAAAAACCTTAACCTGAGAATGGTTCATTCATACCTTGTAATTTATTCATCAGAATGAGACAGGCTGTACAGGCTGGTGGTAGTGAACATTCAACTGGAATATGGTTTCACTCTCTGAAAAGGTAAAAGCTCTCCGTCCTAGCAAAGCCCTCTGGACATTAGCTCTGCTCTTTGAGCTTCCTAATGACTGACTGAGCTCGGCAGTTCAGATTCTAGGTCAGCATCTGCGTTGTGCTGTGTGAGGACAATACTGCTCATGGTTCACTCTATTAGCCATACCGACACATTCCGCTTGTGTTAAGCTAATATTAGCTGAAAGTAACACTGAGTAATCCTTCTGATCACAGTGATTAAGCTTTGCTGATAAATCTGAACAGTCTCCTGTTAATACGTGTGCAATTTGGTTTGCTAATTGCACACAAAGATTATAGCCTTGAATTTATTCTAAGCCATCTCTTCTCTCCAATCAGAAAGACTCAAATGTATAAAATGTCTCCTTTCTAAATGTATTTAATTTCACAGCTACAAGATCTAAGATTTTAAAATTTCACCCTCTCTGGGAGAAAAATGCTGTTGCAAAATACTTGCATACGAACACAAGTGGGTTGTGCGACACTCTTCTGCCAGGATGTGCACTAATCCCATGGCTGCAAATGCATATTTATAAGGTTGTCTTCCAAACTGTACAATGCACAATAAGCAATGATATGAATAGTTTAGTGACAGATCTATGCAGTCTGGGATATTGCTCAGTAGTAAAACTTCTTGTTGTGTACGTCAATGCAACTTTCACAGTTACTCTAGACAAGAACTTGCCATCTTTAAGCTATAGTGCTTACAGTGCCCAGGCAGTGCAGACCTGCCTCAGTGTTAAATGTGAACAAAGATCTGACTGGATGCAGCTCCTGCCAATTACAGTGTAATCACTGTACCAATATGAAAATGAATACTGACCCATCACCCCTCATACAATGCTGACTGTGAATTATTAAAAAGCACTGGCAAGGCGACTCACAGCTGCTCAGGAATATATTGCAATGTATTTGTATACGACTCAATTCCATGCACTCTAGCCTTTACATTTGAGCTTATATAATGATACTGTATATATTACCCAAGAGATGGTGAGGGAACTAATACTCACTGAAGACAGAGGTGGTAGTTATTTTACTAAATGCTGCCTTTTATTTACTGTTACAAAATACAAGTAGCGTTTGGACCAATCGCATTCACTCAGCACAGACCCACTGCATGTCAACAACTAGGCCAAATTACACTGACATTTACAGAGTCATAATAGGTACTAAAGAAAACTGGGCTAACTGTCAGTGGGATTGTGTGGCTTATTGAACTGACCTACTGCACGCCAGCTCCAAGACATACACATATCACATTTAGTACATGTGTACATGCAAAACAATTAGAATTTATTTTCAACATGCTCTGTAGGAAAACACAATCATAGAAACAATCCTCTGACAACACAGGCACTTTTAGTTATTAAATAATTCATAATTGTCGTCTTAAATTATTAAATGGAAAAGAGCCTGGCAGGGATGAGTACAGTATTTGTCAGAGTCTATTAACCCTCCACTGGGGATGATGCTAGCTCCAGGAGGATACTTTGATTGTTTCAGAAAGACTCTGGGGCTTTATCTGACTGAGCTCTATTGATCATGTCCTGATGAGCCATGTACTACATACTGTACATGTAATAAAGCTTTAATATAGGAGCTAACTTCTCTATTTTGAATATAATAATAATAATAATAATAATAATAATAATAATAATATAAAAAATTCTCATTGAAGATTTCCAGGTAAGATGCCATGCATTCATGGCACACGATGCATGGAAGTCTAATACAAGCCAACGTTTTAAACCACAGTGGGTTGCTACATTGCTGCTTTTAGCAGGGTTGTAGCTTAATCAGTAACATAAGTCATACATCAGGGTTTGCACACTTGCAGCTCACTTCCGGTTGGGACAGTCTATATCTCATGAGAAACAAAAGATGGCTTTCTTAAGCATACATGGACATCTCCACAATACTGATAAAGAGCATGTTAAATATCACAGTATAATAATCGAATAACGAGGTATTGGCTCATGTATAATTCAAACACACAGACAGTCATAACTGACTGTAAAACATAAACTGCACTAAAAGAACAAAAGGAGCAACACGATACATGTCAAAAGTTATGAAGAGTAAATATGGCACTATATGGCAACCTGCTTACCTGAGACTATGATCCAACAGACACTGCATGAATAGCAGGACCTAAAGGTTACTATATGGTACATCCATGTGTTGCACTAAGCACAAAAAATAAAATAACGGCATCAAAATGAAGAGTCATCTGTAGCATTGGTTTCAAGTGGTCATGGAGTATGGGTTACCAGTTTACACCTGGGAACAGCAAATCATTCAGAAGACAGCTTGGAGGCAGTGTGAGACTGAGATGGGTAAGGGAGGAGGTGACACCAAACACGTAATCCACACACCAAGTGACAGATTACACATAATGAAGCGATAATCCTCTACAGCGCCCTCAAGAGAAAGTGGATGCTCCCGGTGCCTATCGCCACACCCATCTGTAGTTTAATATGTGGCTTACGGCATCTAAATATGGCCTGACAGAACACACCGGGTGTTACTGCGGCTGGATTCTGACAAACAAGCAAAAAAAGATGAAAACTTTTGAAAAGTTTTTCCATTTTAATCTTGACATGTGTCCAGCAAAGGTAATGGTGGATATGGTGCTAGTTTAATAAATATGAAGGTACGGCTGTGTGATATGGCGAGACATATCGTAGGACGATAGAAAAATGTCTAATGACAGATATTTCCTTAAATTGTCTACATCACCAATGTCAGAAAAGCCACTTGACATCATTATTATGAGCTACGACAGATGTGCTGTAACAAAAATAAGCATGGAGGAGTGTGACACAGAGTGAAACTCCCTACAACATTATGACACATAACAGGCATCAGCCCAACTAAAAGATGAGAAACTTATACCTAAAAAAAGGAAGGCACATCTGTCACCTGGACTCCTAAAACCTGAAGCTGAATCAAGTATAATATGTACTTTTTATATTTAGTATTCATATTGATCCCAGTTTGACACTGTTATGTTTTTCCTGTTCTCATTTATCATTTAACACTTTCATGTTCTTCCTCCCCGGAACTGTAATTCACACACCTGAGCGTAATTACATTAATTACCCGCTTTGGGTATAAATACCCCTTCAACTTTTCACTTCCTCGCGAAGTTACATTGCCAAGTGTTCTTTATACTCTTGTGTGCAACTCCATATTTTTGACCCTGGACTGTGCATATACTCTGTTTTTTGCTCTGTGCTTACTCTGCTCACTGTGTTTGGTACCATACTGCTCATCACAACTATTCTGCTTCAGCTCTGCTCAGTTTAACTATCTGTCTCTACTCCAATAATACCTCCAATAAAACCTCCTTACACTCGCTGCCTTCTTCTCTGCCGTCATGACAAAACGACATATTATTTTGAATTGTTATTCTTCAAAAATAAAAGGAACTGTTTTCACTCAGTTACTTAAGATATGGAGAAGCTGCAAAAGCATATACAAGAAAATGTATGGTGTGTTGTTTTACATGTCAAAAATAAAAAAAGAACTGAATTTTACATTTTGTTTAAAATATCATGAGAAAATCGTGAATTCGTGAACTCAGTATCGTGAATCAAATCGAATCGTGAGCAGACTGTATCGTTACACCCCTAGATACCAGCCATCAAACTATTCATTTACTCCACTACTGTACTACCACTACTGTATAGAATTATAATTTCAGTGATGCACCGATTTAACGGACAAACATCAGTATCGGCTGATGTCTATCTTAGAAGATAATTACTTGCGTCTTATTTTAGACATTCAAATGTTGAGAAACATTTCAAGGCCAGCTTACATGTATTTAGCATCAAAACAACCAGTGAAGTCAAGTGAAGTCATATTGCACTTCTGGCAAAATGGATAGCCAAAAGGGGCAAATTAGTTCTTTCTCTGCTAGAGGAGATATGGATATGGAAAAGTGTCATATTTTAATCATGCCAACAATACGAATGGTGAAAAGGCTTAAATAAACCCAGGCTTAAATCTTATATTATGCATGTAATATGTAATAAGTGTAGAATTATGCAATGTCTGAGTGTGTGTGTGTGTGTGTTTCTATCTGTGTGAGTTATTCTGGTGATTTGCCAGCATAATGCACTTGCAGTTTCTGCAGGAACTGCACTATCAGCCTAATTGTTACCTTAGATATCTTAAAAACTTCACAATCGTTGCATCCCTACTTTGAATGCAATTTGCTTCCTTTTCACTTTGGAGGCATCTGGATTTGAAAACAACAGCCTAAACTAATAAAGAAATTTATTAGGGATACATGCAAAAGAGACACATACTGTATTTCATTTCAGGTACGCCTGCATTACAAAAAGTAAAAATGTCAAATATCACCATATGAAGGATTTTTCCCAGCCCACCAAATGTATATGCTGAAAATGTAAAAGAGGACGAGTGGAGAATGCTGAATCTGCACAATACAAGTCTCACCCAGCGTCTTTCAAATGAAGTCGGCTCAGCTGGATGCTGATGATGAATTACTTCTACGAGTTCTATAACACAGTTTCCCTGACCCATTTAAGAAAAACACACAGACTGGAAAACCCAAGAAATTAGGATGGTTAAGAATCTTCATAGGTTATTCAGATGGTCAGTGTGTTTAAGTCTCTAAACAGGATTTACTTGGAAAAAAGGGAACCTACCTGTTCTGGGGTTCGACATATAAAATATAAGTGTGAACCTTTTACAGTGGTACGTCTGAGAGTATAAGATGATCAAACACTGATCTTGTGAAGATATTTCATTCAGGAAAGTTTAGGGAAGTGGTAGCTTTTAAACAGCATTTAAACTCACATTAGTGACTGTTATAAATATTGTGAGTTCAGACCCCAGGAGTTGCTGTTCGTTCTTGAGGAAAGGCTTTAACTCTTACCTACTCAGGATTGGATTCTGCCCAATGCTAAATAAACGTATTTTTAAATGATATTTTTGAAATGATATGACTGAGCCTTTCACCAGCTGATTTAGCAATGAAAATCATTGCACTATTACAAGATTAAAAGCATCATAGCACTATCTCACATCAAACAGCTTTCAGGTGAACTTACCTCTCTTAATGTGCTTGAGCTGTCTCTCGGCTTCGTCTCTTTCTTCAGTCAGTCTCAGGCACTGAAGAATTTGTAAAAGAGGATGACAATCACTACGACAGACTCACTCACTTTGTGTTAGACGTGTTGCAATGAAAAGCATTTTAAGACAAACTGAAAGTACAAACGTGAACACATTACATGCTCTGATAAAGCAGCAAAGCAACAGAAATTCTTTTGCTATTTTGTCCAGTATGTTTGTTGTTCACAAGAAACTTTGCCATGACATTAGACTAAGCAAAAAAACCAAGTTTCAAATCAAAATGATAGGATTTACCAGGTGGCCTTTGGATCTGAGAACGATTTGCCTGAATGAAGAACTAGTGCATCTCAAAAAATTAGAATATAGTGGAAAAAGTTTTTCCATAATTTCATTTGAAGAAGGTAAACTGTCATATATTTTATATTCACTGCACGTCAAGAGATGTATTTCAAGCATTTTTATTTCATTTTGATCATTATGGCTTGTCACTCATGAAAAGCAGAAATCCAGTATCTCAAATGATTAGAATATTTCTTTTGTGAACAGCCAGCCTTTTCAGCCTTCTGAGGCCTTGTGGAGGGTGCTGCTGATCTTCTTCTCCACAACTGTCGAGTCAGCAGTCT